>APFE030817282.1:0-12497 GCA_000404065.3 Pinus taeda | reverse complement strand
GAAGAGCACAAAGTGTGCAAATTGAAGAAAGCTCTTTATGGGCTGAAGCAAGTGCCAAGAGCATGGTACAACAGAATAGATTCATATCTATTGGATAATGAATTCGACAAGTGTGAAGGAGAACCCATCGTCTACATCAAAGAAAAAGATGGTAGAATTTTAATTGTTGTCTTATATGTTGATGATGTTATTTTCACAAGTAATGATGATCATCTCATTAAGAATTTTAAATCAGTCATGAAAGAGGAATTTGAAATGACTGACATGGGTTTATTGAGATACTTCTTAGGCATAGAAGTAGATCAAAATGAAAAAGGAATTTTTATCTCACACGCAAGATATGTAAATCAAGTATTGAGTAGATTTAACATGCAAGAATGCAAGGCAGCGATCACTCCCACAGTAATGGGATTAAAACTCAGCAGAGAGGACAGGAGAAAAGATTTTGATCCTAGTTTGTACAAGAGTATTGTAGGCAGCCTTATGTATTTAACAGCAACTAGGCCTGACATTATGTATGCTGTTAGTTTAATTTCCAGATTCATGGAGAGACCAAAGGAGGCACATTGGCAGGTAGAAAAAAGAATTTTGAGGTATGTCAAAGGTACCAAAATGTTTGGAATTTTATATAATGTCTCAGAACATTCAGATTTGGTTGGATAGACTGATAGTGATTGGGCTGGAAGTGTTGATGATCGGAAAAGCACTTCCGGTTATGTTTTCCATATGGGTTCAGGAGCCATTTCATGGGCTTCTAAGAAGCAGTCCATTGTAGCATTGTCTACAGCAGAGGCTGAATATGTGGCAGCTACAGCAGCAACATGTCAAGCAGTTTGGATGAGAAGGATGTTGAGGAGCTTAGGCCAAGAGAAGGCAAAAGCGACAGTGATTTTTTGTGACAATAGCTCAACTATTGCATTGTCAAAGAATTCAGTGTTTCATAAGAGAACGAAACACATTGATACAAGGTTTCACTGCATCAGAGAATTGGTGAACAATGGAGAAATTGTCCTAGAACATTGCATGACTCAAGAACAGGTTGCAGACATCTTGACAAAGCCACTGGATCCAAAAAGCTTTGAATTTTTGAGGAAGTGTCTGGGTATGACCGAATGCCCAGCAGTTGAAATTAAAGAGGAGTGTTGAAAATGTAATTTCAACGCAACATTTAATACGCCCAAAACCACCAAAGCAAAACCACAAACCGCCGCTGAGTTTCTCGGACCGCCTTTTGCATAAAGTGGTTTTCGTACATAGGCGCTCCAAGAAGATATAGTGCTGACACGTGGCTGAGGCGTGACATCACCCTCTGAAAACTTCTCGGAAGGTAAATGTTGGTTAAAAATGCTCTTCCGATATTCTCCTCCGCCGTCTGATGTGCTCCAGCGTTCTCCACCGTTGATTGCATTCAAAGCTGCATACGAACCTGCAACATGACATTGTGTAAAAATTTTGGGTTGACCGCCGTTTAATGCAGTAGGATAATAAATGGTATTTACGTTGGTTCGTAATTTGTTTGGTAGAATGTTAAATTTTAATGTTTTTAATTTCCTACGGAAGTATGGGTATGTCCTTTTATTTCATTGCATACTTATCGTATACGATATATATGTTTTATGTTATGGGTTGACTAGAATGACAAAAAAGTGTGAGATGAATCGCACAGCAGTGCGTAGAAGAAGCAGGGGAGATTTTTTTTTAACAGGTTAACTTTGTTTGTGTGGATCGCACAGTAGTGCGAAGACGAAGGAAAGATTAGAACAGAGCATGTAATATTTTGTGTGGTGAAGTTTTTTTTATAATGAGCAGGCACATAATTTTTTTTTCGAGCAGCATATGTAAAAATTATTTTACAGCAGTAAATGTGAAAAGAAGATTTTACACAGTGGTGTAAAAATCATTTGTAAAAGGAGGCAGAGTATTTTGTTTTTAAAAGAATTGTTTTGGTGAATCCCTCTCGGCATAGAGGATGAATATGTATCAGTGAATTTGTTTTAATGAATAGAAATCTTTTTTGGTGGTGCAATACTCCGTTCTCAGTTAATTTGTTTTTAAAAAGCTTCCCTGTGCGAAAAGATCCTGGAGTAAAGGAAACAGAGCATTGCCTCTGTGTGCTTGAATTTTGTGTTTTTGGGATTTTGCCAGAAAAATCCCCAACACAAATGTAACACATTATGTTTCCACACTTACATCTCACTTTATTGCATCCAGACGTCTTGATTAAATCCGCGTGGCAAATGTTACATTCTCTTATCACAACTTTTGTCATCCTCTCTTCTACTGCCCTACGAACAGCAGTCTCAGAATTTTTGTCAACCTCTTCACATGGTAATGGTGAGTGACTCACCTTCTTGCATTCAATACATGAAGCAACTAAACATTTAAGGTTTGGACAATCGAACACCTGTAGGCAGTTCTCTATTTCATATGGAATGTTACAGAATGGGCAGTAAACAAGACCTTCAATTTTGGCTTCAAGTACAGCCTGTTCGGCCACGCGATGTTGATATATTTCAATAACATTATCTGGAAGAGCTCTCGTGATGTTTGAGAAAGGAATTGACTCTTTGCAATCACCAATAGCCATACAGGATAAATAGTCATCTGCCTTGACACCTCCATAAATGATTTGATCGACTTGCTTCCTTATACATTTGAAACAAAACCAGTGCCGAATTCGACACTGTAGCATTCTTTCAGATCAATATGGCCAATAACAAAAACCACATTCCATAGACGCTTCCTCGGCTCCATTCATTACAGAAAATTGTGTCTCATTCCCACTTTTAATCTGGAAATAACTTTCTGAATTCGTTGGAGCCCTAAATTTCGGACCACTTATTTCATCGAACTCACCTGCTCCAGTATTTATCCCCTTTCTCTTATGCTTATAGGTGGTATTATTATGTTGGCGCATCAAAGAAGATCTTTCTGCTTTTCTAGTCCACCGCGGAACTCCTATTCTCAGAACTTCTGCACGTCCGTCGTCTGACGAATTGAAAGAAATGATATTTCCATCTATAAAATTAGAGGCGTGGTCTGAAGATGATGATGATGAAGATCCAGCCATATTTCCAAACTTGGCGAAAGTTTTAGGTATAGTTTACCCGAGTCCAATTGGTGAAGATGAGTGAAATCAATGATGAGAGAAAGATCCCTAGCTTCTAAATACAAGTACATCAATAGTACTGGTATTTACTAAATGTAAGGGGTATGTCGGCAATATTTAAGTGGACACCATGTCGTTGTGAGCGTCCGCTAAACCCGTCTTTGTTTGGACCAGCGAAGACCGGCTATGGGCATGGGCGTGGGCACCTGGATGGGTTTATAAAACATATTTTCAAGTTATTGGTTTCAAAATGTCACTTTTATTTTTTTTTATTTTTGAGGTCCGAACTCAATCTTTTTTTCTATGTTAGTTTCTCTTATATATATATATTATATATATATATATATAATATATATATATATATAATAATATATATATAATATATATATATAATATATATATATATATATATGTTACAATTTATTTTAAGTTTATATATATAGACAAACTTGATGGCCAGCCTCGTCTAAATAAAATTGCTTTTCAAGATAATTTGTTTTACAAGTATTTTTTGCGCCAAAGAGACAATGTAATGTTACTATATAAAAAAATTTAAATGTTGGTTTAATTAAAAAATAATAAAAAATTAAAAGTGATAAACAAAAAGTTGAAATAAAAAAAAATATATAAGCCTTAGTATAGGGATGAGTGTAAGCATTTAAATGCTGGTTCAATTAATAATAAAAAGTCAAAGTAATAAAAAAATAAAATTCTATTTGTTATATTTTGATTTTATTATTAACTTGAGAATATGATTTGTCACAATACCATGGACCAATACGATGGCTTATTAATACCACATGCTCAAAACCATAATTTATTTCACAACCAAAATATTTTATATCAATATTACAAGATTCTTAATTCACCACCTTTATCATGGATATTATTAATCTCTAAATAGACTTTGTTACGATACCATCGCTTATCAATATGGCATGCCCAAAAAACATAACTTATTTCAAATTCAAAATATTTTATAACAATATAACAAGATTCTTAACCATGGATATTCACCCCCACTTTGGCATTGATATTATGAAGTTATAAATATGATTTGTTACAATACCATGAGCTAATACAGTGGCTTATCAACACCATGGGCTAATATAGTGGTTTATCAATACAGTGGCATCCATTGTCGATGTACCACTAGTTTTCTTGTCCTTGTGCATACAAGGCTATACCACATCTTTCTACTCATGGTTCTTTCTTTCTCCATACTTTGGTTTTTAATGGAGTTTGTTCCTTTTGAGATATTTGCCGAAATTTACTCCTGCATTTAGATTCTTCATGGCCAAAGTTGTTATAGATTGAGACTTGACCAAAATGTACTGAGCAGCCTGTTGTCTCGATCTAAGATGATAGACTGTGGGGTCCCAAAGTGTACCCACAAATTTTCATTGAAGAGTTTAGCAATGGCTTCTGCTGTGATATTGTACTTGCAAGCCACCATAATGGCCATTTTTGAGAACCTATCAGTAGCAACAATAGCACAATATTTTCCATGCTTAGTAGAAGGAAGGTCTGGCATATAATCCATGGAGATGGATTCCCAAGGTTGACTAGGGGTAGGCAGCAGAATATAGAGGCCTTGCTTCTTCATGGTTAGTTTGGCAATGGCATAGGGAGTCCAGGATCTCATGTACTTCATAACATCTAATTGAAGATTCGACCAATAGAAATACTTATGAAATACTACCACTGTTTTCTCGACCCTGAAATTCCCAAATCATCTTGGCACGCTCACTTGAAGGAAGAAAAAGGTGACCCAGGTGGCATAATAGGGAATCCTAAAGGTGAAAATATGGAACATGTTGCTCCTCTAAGAGTGTTTGGTATGTGTGGGTGAATTCCAAGTCGCTTTTGTAGAGAAGTGGCCAATCAAATGTCTCGTGCCCACAAGAGTTGAGCACGATGGTTAACACCATGATCGATGGCCAACTGAGGCAATCTACAACATTATTGGTGCTTCCCTTCTTATACTTGATATTAAAATGGAACTGTTGCAGGTATGTAGACCACCTCTGATGGCGATCGTTCTACAACTTCCCTTGCATTTGTATGAATGGTAGGGGCCAATGGTATGTGTGGATGACTGTTTCCTAAATGACTTGGATCTTGGCTGGATCCACATGTACCCCCTATTCATCAATAGTGAATCCCAAATACTGAATTTGGGTCATGACAAAAGTGTATTTCTCTAAATTGGCACATAAGTTGTGTTGCCATGGTGTTGGACAACCTGTCGGATGTAGTGGAGGTGTTGTTCCAAACTCTAGCTCAATATTAGGATGTCATCACAAATGAGTTGGTGAATGGCCACAAGATGTCATCCATTATCCTCATGAAGGTTCGAGGAGCATTCATCAACCTGAAAGTCACAACCAACCATTCGAAAAGGCTCTCCTTGGATTTTAAGGTAGTCTTCCACACATGAGAGTATTATATTTGTACTCGATGATATCCTAACTTCAAATTGATCTTGATGAAATATTTGTGCACCTTGATTTGGTTTAGAAGTTTATCAATCCATGGGATCGGGTACCTGTTCCGAAAAGAGTCTCCAAGTCCCATCCTTTTTCTATACCAACACAATCGGGCTCCCACAGGGCGATGAAATCAGTTGGATGTGACCTTTCTACAATAGCTCCTAAATCTGCCTTTTGATTTCATCGTTCTCTAGATTGGAACACCTACAGATAGGTCCATTGGGAATCAAGACATCTATGCTCAGGTCGATGGAGTGCTTCACCTGAAAGTGCAGAGGAGCCCCTACGGGGGATGTGAATATGTCCTCATACTCCTGCATGACCTTGTCCATCTATAGTTGTCATGCGGAGGGGTCTTTTCTAGAGGTAGTGGCCACCGTCTTCTTGTTTCCTTGAGGGCGTATCATCAAGAAAACAAATTTCCCAGTTTTGGAAATGAGCTTACTGTATTGTTTTTCAGTAGGTTGTGCTACCTCTAGTATCCTATACAACTTATTTCCCAAAGTACCAATAATATCACGAGGCCTTAACTCATATACAACATGTCCCTTCCATAGGTATGATTTTCCTAATAATACATCACAAACATCAATGAAGGGCTTGATGTTGTATGGAAGGCGACATTGTCCTTGGTGAAGCCACTCGATGGTGTACAATTATGCATGTGGTGGGGTCAGTAAGCCCAACCACTTCATGAACTCTACCAAAATGATGTTCTATTGGCTTCCGTTGTTGACAATGAACTGTAGCGAGGAGCCCTTTATCCACATCTAGGAGTGGAAGAGTAGCTCCTCCTCCTCTAGATCTACGGGTTCCTCCTTTTGGATCTTCATGGTGGCAATAGTGGGATTGGTCTCCGCATCAATAATTTGGTTCCCTTTCTCATTCCTCTTATCAACTTTTGAATTAGAGTCTAAACATGCATTTGATTCTGAAGACTTTAGCTCAACCACTAATGACTGCTTCTCCTGATGCTCACTTATGTTGTGGTTACAGCTCTTATGGAACTCACACCACTTTCTTGTGTCCTTGTTCAGCTTCGCGGTGTTGTTCTCTGCTTGTGGATTTGTTGGGTTGTTTTGGTCCACCCCGCCTTGGCTTTGTACTTTATTCAGTAGTTTGGGGGTGCCTTTCCCTTTCTTCAGATTTGCAGATCCAAAGTCTCGCTTGTTCTATTTAAACATCTTCTTGATCTTGACAATGAATCAGTAGGCTGTGATGAGGGAGGAGATGTCTAATATCTCCATCTCGTCCTCGATGTACCCATTTAGGCAGCCATGGTATTTGAGTACCACATGTAGCGCAAAATCCTTGATACCCAACTTTGTGCGAAGGGTATGAAAAATATTGGTAAACTCCGGAACATCTTGGACCCTTCCCTGTCGTAGCGTGTTCCGCTTTACATATTTATCCTCATAGCTTTTGATAGGGTAGTACTACTCCTCAATGGCATTCTGGAATAAATTCCAACTGGGTGCCGTGAAAAATATTGAGGCCATACTTTCATCCTTCTACTCGCAGTAACTTTCCCACGAGTCCTTGATGTGGGTGGCGGATTTGAGAAGAGCAAAAGTACTCTTTTCCCAGCTATAAAAAATCATCAATAGAAAAATACCCTTCTAGCAGATTTAACCATTTATCTATAGCGTCTACATCTATCTGACCCTCAAATATGGGAATTTCAAAGTTAACATGTACCTTAAATGGTGTGGCACCTCCAGAGTAGCTTGTAGAAGTAGATGTGTAACCCCTAAGAAGTCGTTCAAGGATCTGGGCAAGGTTATCCGTCATCACATTCCTTTGTCGCTCAAGGGTCTCTTCGAGAAAGATTTTGATAGGATCTTCTACCCCCTCGTCTTTGTCTTCATCTACCATGGGAGGACGTCGGGATTTGCGAGGTTGCTCTTGCAAAGGTTCGACTAGTTCAAGCTCTATGATCTCCATTTGACGCACACGATAACTCGTTACAAAGATATATCAGAGGACTACAACTTTGGTATGAACAAAGTAGGTCATGCACCACTAGTTGTCCCATTTTTTCAAAAAACATCGTTTAGGGCCTCAAAACAGCTCCAGAAGTTCAAGACCCAAGAAACTGCCAAAAATAGTAAATTGTGTTGCAAATAACGAAACTAAAAAATTGAATGAGACAATGGTTGGGGTCCAAGTGGAATTGGTGGGTGGCCACGAATATCCACCTGGATCACATGTACATATAATCCATCACATGAGCAACATACATATATCGACATTGATAATTTTACGTGGAAACCCGAAGCAAAAAAACCACCAATCTATTTTTTATTATGATGTAAATCAAGCACCTACTTAATTACAGAAATTTTTCTGTGAAAACCCACTATTAGGAGGCACCTTTCTCCTTAAAATGGAATGCACCCACTTGCTAAGAGGCATGAACCTCTTATGAATGCAAGCCACTACATACTCTAGCCACTGTTTTACCTTTCATGCAAGTTTCAAACTATAAACAAGGGCAATTACATATACAAAGAAATACCAATCTAGTTCACTTAGTATTATAGTCTTGATCTGCTACTATTCCACAGGGTCTCTCTGCCTCACACAACAACACGCTATCCTCTTCTCATTCTTTTGCAACACATTATACTCATTCTTCTACACTAAATTGCATGTGCTCACCTCTTGACCACCTATTTCACAAGCTTTCTGCACTGCTTTGCTTCAGTTCAACACTTGTTCTATTTGTTGAACTTTCACACACATTTCTCTAATCTCTTTAGTAAATACAGGAAAATATTGTATTCCCCAGTTTCTCAATCGAAATATTGAGTTTTTCTCGTATGCTACACTGAGCACACTGTTTTCACTGTCTACACTTAGCAGAGTGTACTCCTGGCATGGTAATTCATTCTTTTTTTGCCGCTCTTTTCATAAATCATTCCGCTGCATTAAAACATGAGAATGGTCTCAGTTCACTTCATTATCTCACTCTCTTATTCTCCATGCTTAGAATTTAATCTCAGTCCACGTAGAGACTCCAATGAGACTCCCCATCCTTATTCATGGCTCATAGAGATTGACTATACTTCTACATGGCTTCTTTATTGTTCAATGTTTTCTAAAAGACGTGCATGAGAGATGAGAGATGGATTTCTTTCAAAATGAAGACAAGTCCAATAATTCTTCTCTAAGAATCCTAGTCCTTGTCACCCTTACACAGTGATCTCCTAGTCACCATTAACTTCATCAATGAACTCCTTTGTCCACGTTTACTTAGCTACCCATCCAGCCAGTGTTCAATACTCCTTTGTGGTAAACTATCAAAGCCCTTTTATTTCATATCTTTTATTAAAAGGACCTTATGAAATTGTAAAATCCAATTTTCTTTTAACTCCTTGTGCTTAACCATTTTATCACATTTCTCCATAGGAAGGAGTGTCATGACCGGGGGCATAATATTCAAGTCCTAATGCCTTAAGGCCCTTGTCGAGGGCCTATATTTTTGTGTTATAGCTCACATGCTTGACTCTTTCGGGCTTCCATAACCAAGATCCACCAACATCCGAGCTCCTAGGCACCAAAACTTTCTCACAACTTAGTTATGGAGAAGTTATGAAATTATGACCTTTGACTCACTTTCAACGTAATGTATTCACAACACTTAGGTCCTACGCACTCCCTCAGAAGATCCCTCCATCGTAAATTTTCCAAACTGCTAACGTAACTAAGTTATGATGTCTCCTTCCTCTAAACTACTCCATAACACTTGGATGCTCAATCTGCTCTACATCCTTGGTCCTTTGGGTCTCCCACGACCATGTTACAGTCACATTAGAGCTTCACACATGGGATCAAACATTCCCATAAAGTAATTAGACAAGCGTTAACATTCCCAAAAAGTAATTAGACAAGAGTTATGAAAACTCCAATCTCTAAAATTCTAACCTCTGAGATGAGGCCATGTTGATGTCATCAACTCCATGTGGTGCCTCATTAGTCGTGACATGTCTCACAGGGATTTACCACATGAGGGCACCCAAAATGGTGAATATGAATGCCACGTGTCCTCTATACTGCCACATCATGATGAAATCATCTTCCTCGCCAAGTTCACAAGGCCAATCACCTATTTCCATTTGTCCTAATGGAGGTGAGAAAAGGGTCCCTCAACCTTTTACTTTGCAGCAAATTATTACCTCTAATATTTCTTCTGCCTCCAATATTCTTCCCTACGTTCCTATTCTTAGGTCAAAACTTTATTAAAAAGGAATATGATTGAGGTTACAAATTTTTGAGGTCTTGATATGCTGGTTTGCTTCAATATTTTGGCCTACTTTGTACTTCAAGACCCTCACTTCAGGAGTGAATAATTTTTTATCTAGGAAGCAATTTGCAAACTTCCAAACCATTGGAAACCTCTTTCAAAGCACTTTCCAGTGGAGAAGGTCCGATGTTTTTGGCACCTTAGCCCTTATCTTGTACATGGAATCCTGGACACCCAACCACCATACTCATAATTTTATGGCTTCTACAATAAGATTGCTACTATGGTGATTATCTCCTATTGACTGCAGCAAACACAGGGCTTCTACAATAAGATTGCTACTATGGTGATTATCACCTATTGACTGCAACAAACATAGGACACCCTCATATTAACAGATAAATCATATAAATGTTAACATCAACTGCCATAAACCTCCATGTTGATCTTGTTTTCATCAATGCCAACACACTAGCAACCATTAGCCTTCTAGATAATATCATGTGTCGAACATTAGATTCTAGTCACTTTTCTCTTAGTTCCCATGGTGAGCTATACTAACAAGGGCTTATATTGTTTTCCTTTATCTAATTTACACCTTTCAACTACAACAAGGGAAACATCACTTAATGTAGATCTTGGACCCATATTAATACATGTTTATCTAGGTTGGAGTCTAAAATAATATTCTAAAAATAGGTTAATTTGCTTTCTCCCTTTAAGGGTTTTCACATACATCTGCTTTTAACATTCATTTCCAAATCAATCACAAAAGCATGCCACGTGGGCAAGCCATGTCAATAAGCCACATCTTCAAGGCCCATCATCCTTGTCACATTACCATGGAACATAATCCTATGATGTCATCATTATGTGTGAGTTCCTACTCATCCATGTCATTTCTTGTTTTCTTATGTGGAATTTGCATTATAGTTGTGGTAGGTTTCATCAACTAACCCTAAGTTACTACTAATACCAACACATTATCAAGGGTTAGAGAGAAAAAATCAATCCCAAATAGATAAAGAATTCATACGTAATTCATGTCCACTACTAAATTAATCTAACAAGGAAAAATAATTTCATCTAATTTATGTAAAATAACTATCAAAATTTTAAAGTAATTTGTAACAAGTACAAAATGCTAGACACAATTGTTTTGTGGCTTCTAGAGTATTTAACTATTCTCAGAAGGAGTCCTATTCTCAAAAGGAGTCCAGGTGTTCTTTGATAGATGATGTTCTCATGCACTATTAAGGCACTCCTAGATTTTAAGTCAGGTGTTCAATTCCCCACCTTGTTTGAGTGTTATCCTTGAACATGACCATGATGTAGCTCCACCTACACCACATTTACCATAAAAAATAAAACATTCTTGCCTTAATCGATAAATTAATCTTGAATTATTCAATAAATAATATATCTAAATAAAAAAAAAAAAAACTATTTCACTATAACAAATACACAACACTTAAATAATACTTCAAGCATATTATTTCACTAAACTTAAGCTAGAAAGTATTTGCAGCCAAACACCATTAAATAAGAAATTATATAAAACAATGCAGATATCAAGTACTCATTTGTGAGAAAGAAGACATCTAGTGAAACTAAGAATATCCAAAGATTTCCACCCAACCATATGCAGATCCAAAGATTATCACCCAACTCATTGGAAAACTGCACCACCTAGATTCGTAATAGCACTACGAGATATGTTCAAGTTGTCCACATTCGTCTTTGATGGTTTCCAAGTTCTAGTCTTGTGGTGAATCCCATGTGAAGCTTCGCTCTCTCTCTGTGTGCATGCGCAAAAATATAGTACCAGCGGGCTAATTTGCTTCATCAACATAAGATTAATACTCAAAATATTACATACATTTGCAATCATACATTTCCAATCAAAGCATTAATAGAAAATGATAACTTCAAATCATAACATGAAATGATCTTGTTCTAAGTACAAAATATAATGCGAGAGAAGTGGATCCTGCATTATTTTATAAAACTAAATGAGAGACATTAATCCCGCAACAACAATAACATATACCATGCAAGATAAATGGATACTGCATATTTTTTTTCAAAACTAATTGACATCCAACTATAACAATAGTTTATTTCAAAAACTAAATGACAGCCAACGATAACAATAGTTTAATTCTAATGCTAAAATTCACTTGACAACTGAATTCTGTCATTATCTGTGTGAAAACACGCTAAGAGAACTTATTAGTGTATAGCTAGTTATATCTAAATGCCACATGGATACCAGTTGCGTATCCGTCTTCTGATACTTGTTCATCATGGTCGGGATCTTCTTCGAGCTTTTAAATCACCTTTGGCAAGCTCAATCCCATGTTCAATGAAATTTGGTTGAGGTACTGCCACGTTTGTCAGGTGATCATGATGACCAAATCTGAAGAAATGAGATGAAGGTAATGGTGGAGGTACAGATATGTCTGGAAGCTGATAACCAATTCTGAAGTTGTCTTGGGGACGCAGCAGTGGAGGGATGCCCAAGTTTTCATGGTGATAATCCAGTCTGAAAGATTGTGTGGTTGGTAGCAGTTGATGTATAGCCATGTTTTCTTGCTGGTAACCATTATCAGATATGAAGAAGTCCGGCGGAGGTACAACACCGTTTGCA
>APFE030817281.1:0-15191 GCA_000404065.3 Pinus taeda | reverse complement strand
GAGCCCATATTGAACCGATTCAAGGTCTTGGTTTTCCTAGCTTGCACTTTCAACAAATTGTATTAATTCACTGACTTTCTTTAGGTAATTTACCTTTGTATACAATTCCTAATACAATCAATAATGATACAGGCACTGTTTATTAAATATACTATGCAATTTAATTTGAGATCTTGCTAAGTGGCAAAAGAAGCCATTTTTGGGGACGTGGACTTAAACTGCCTGTCTTTCCATAGATCTAACCCATTGGACTGATATAGCTTAACAATTGTATTTCAGATCTTGCCAACCTAGTGTAAAAAATATTTAAATAAGTCATTTTTGGCACTTCGACTCAACCTAAGAGGCTTGTTAATTACCAAACTAGTTCTTGACATAAAACTTTAAGTTAATACAGCGAAGTTCTAGAGCGAGGAAATTTATTTTTCTGTTTCACGGATTCCATTGTGGAATTACAAAGGGTCATGACTCATTACAATATATACACATTGAGAAGCTTCATTCAACTCACACTCTTCAGCACAGTCAAGACTCAAGTTTGGTTGACACTGCTCTGAGACAGATGCTGTGATGATTGTCCAAAAGCATTCTTACGCAGTTACGCAGGCGGCAGTGGCAAAAGCTCATGAAATGAACTGTTACTAACCTGTTAAGCTGTAGCAGTCCGCTCCTCGCACACAGGCTGCTCACACGATGCTTGAAGGGAGTTGCTGCTCGCACAATGCTTGATGGGAGCTGTCAGCTGCTACTTGTAGGACGCTTGACCAGAGGGAGGGAGGAGTTCTGGAATGATGAATCTGAACAATGAAATCCAACACTGTGAGTGGAGCGCTCAGCGAATTTGCAAAGGCTGTGAGTGTGTTGTTCATGGTTCAGGGTGCCGGTTTTATAACATGAAACAACGATTTCCCAAAACCCTAAACGTTAATTAACTCTTAATTAAAGATTAAGTTCAACGTTTAGTTAATTAAAATGGTTTTTAATGCATTAAAGGTGTGCCACGTCTCCCCTCGCCCCCCCTCGTCCCTCTCGCCCCCCACGTCCCCCACGCCCCCACGTCCCTTTTTGGAAACGCCCCCTCAGGGAAGGGAAACGTTTCCTTGGCACGTCCCCCTAAGTTTCCTCCATTTTGGGAGCTTGGGGAAACGTCCCCTACTCGTCCCCAAGTCCCCGGAGCACGGGGGAGCGAGGAAACTAGACCCCTAGGGGGGGGGGCGAGTCCCCGTGGAACACTGGTTTTTACTCCAGGATTGTAGATTGAGGAAGGGAAGAACAGGTAGTTTTAGCATTTTATTTTGTCTTTGTAATTATTTTTCCTTTTGGCTTGTATCAATGGCCTCTTTTATGCTGGAAGACAGCAAGAAAGTCTCTGTTAAGACCAAAGAGGAGCTTGGAGGAGAGGGGCCATTGGCATGTTGGCCATATTTGAGTATGATGCTTGGCTATTATCATCCTAGGTAAAGATAACCATCCAACAACATGTTAAAAATCAGATGTTCTATGCTGTTACAATTACTTAAATTCAAAATTTCTTTATGCTGCAATATAAGTGAAGTAATTGTAGATAGAACATAAACATATAAACCATATGCACAATAGAAGACGGCCAAGAACTCAATGAGACACAGAGAAGTTAGGTCAATGACTAGGGCAAAATCCACAAGGGGAAAACCCAACCAGATTCTTCTTCTATTAGAAATCAATCGTTCAACAGAGATACAAAGTACAATGAGGGAATGAAGAAGTTTACCCAAGTCTGAACAAAATCTCTGATAGCAGTAGCTGGTGCAAACACTGAATCATTTTCGCTTTCCAAGATCTGCTCTTGCTCTCCAAGACTCTCTCTCTCTCTCAATCTTCCTCTAGCCTCTCCAATTCTCTTTCTCTCAAGTTCGAATTCTCCTTTCACAAGCACAAGTAGTGTATCAAGGGAGGATGAGAGACACAAATATATAGGAAGAACAAGGAGGTCAAATTCATGAGGGAGTAACTCTTGTGCCTTGAGGAGTTACTCATGCCAAAATTGGAGAGTAACTTATGTCATAAAAGAGGTACACTCTCCTTAGTAACTTATGCCATCAAATGGGAATACGCATGCCTTGAAGAGAGTGTAACTTATGCATTGAAGAGGTGTAAGAGGAATCTTATGACAAGTCATAAATGCATGTAAGAGATGTGTAAGAGCATTCAAGAGAGAGGAACGAATTCATTTAGGGAGAGAGAGTGAGAGAGGTATGAGTGCCATCAAAGAGAGAGAGAGGGAGATGGGGTGGATTGATTGCCAAATAGGAGAGGTGACATATATTTCTCTTTTAATAATATTATTATAGCATCACAAGGATAACAATAATAATATTAATAATATTGATGACTAAATTAAAAATTAAATAATTGAGATTGATTAAGGATAAGTTAAGTGATTTTCCATCATCTATATATGATTATGAATTGATGGAAGGTGATTTACTATTTTTGGAAAGTCATGGTTGCAGAGATAGACATAACTTCTATTTTTAGAAATTCACTTTAGAAAGGTCTGAAATGAAATTTTATTCGAGGAAATTGATCCCATAGCTGCCAATTTTCAACACAACAATGGGTAGAGAATATGACAAGTTTGATTGGTGAGACAAAGAAGTAGTAATGTTGATTAAATCTTTTGTGATAGATGAAGCGCTTTCTTAGGTTCAGATAGGGAAGACTTCAGTTTAGCAGTGATTTGGAAGCATTTGCAAGAGTTGCATGGGCCTTCGAACAAGGTTAGATTCTTCTTCCTGAAGAATATGCTGTTTTTGATTATTGTAGGAACATTTACTCAAGATCAAGGATCTCAGTGAAGAATTGTTGGCCATTGGTTGAAAAATGAAAGAGAAGGACATAGTGGTAAGTGAGCTTTTTATTGAGACCCTAAACATCACCACGACAAATGTTGAACTCAAGTTTGATGAGCCATACAATAAGTTCTTATAGTAGTGGTAACCCTTGGATTTGCTCCGTTACAAATCTGGAGGGTCAAGAGCCAACACATTTCATTAGGCTAGCATTCAAAGGCGTTTGCAAAGGCAACTTTACTTAAGCTAAGGGTGGTACCATAGAGTTTAGGCATGAGATTGGTCCAGTGATGTGATTGTGATTCAAAGATAGATTTTGCATAGGGGTTTTTATAATATTGGTGAGAGTTATTATGTTTGGCAATGTTCCTTCATTTTAGGAGACGGGGTTTTGGGGCTAGCATGGCATTGAGTATAGTACATTTGGAGTCCTTATAAGCTCTTGAGTAAGATGAGTTTCTCTTCAATGAAATGCATTACACTTTATATTTTTAGCTGGTTAAGTTAGGAGACTCACATGTTAGTGATGATGGTATATTTGAAATCCTTGCGAGCTCACAATTTCAATGAGCTACTTTCGGTTGACATGCGAGATAGTGCTATTTTTAGCAGGGCAAGCACATAAGCTCTAGAGTCTAATCACATGTTTAGTCTCCTTGCCAAAAACAAAATGTGTTATACCCTTTGCACAAATATCCCATGCGTTGTATGTTGTGCCGGGCATAGCAGGGGGATCGTAGGGGCAAAGCCTTCACCTCTTTGTGCAAGGGTTTGGGGGAAATGTCCTCAAGATTTTTTCTTTTGGGTGTTTTTTGTGTTTGGTTTTGACAATTTTTAACACATGGTTTTTGCCTTTAGCGTTTTTTGTAGTTTGGGTTAATGAATTATGTTGTATTCTAATCCATGCTAAATAGATTGGCATTTTATGGATGTTGCAGGATATACATATTGTATTGTAATACTGTAACGAAGAATATATTGTAAAATCTTGCTATTTTTCTCGGTTTTGGTTTCAAGAATAAAATCTGTGTTAATGTGTGTGTCTGCCATTACATCTTTTCTGTTTTTTAAGAATATGCTTGCAACAAGTAATTTTATAGGGTTAAAATTTACATTGGGTAATAGAGAATTTTTGTCTTCAAGGGGTTTTGCTTGGGCTTGTGGTAAACCCTCTTATAGTGGGAGTTATGCAAAATTGATTCTTGTGGTGAAGGGAAATGGCGAGTAGAGCACAATATGATTGTATCTCTCAGATATAATATTATTGAACGTTTCAAGAGAAGTTACAATGAAGGCACTGTGGAACAAGTTAGCGAATTTGTATCAATCTAAGTTCCCGATGAACAAATTCTTCCTACGGAAAAAAAACTGTATAACTTGAGGATGAAGGATGGAGACTCAGTGACATAGCATCTAAAAGCCTTCAATACTGTGGTAAGTTAGCTATTATCTGTTAATTTTAGAATTTTAGATGACGATAAGTGTATCAATTTGTTTTGTTCTTTACCACACTCGTGGGATACTTTGGTTGTTGTTGTAGGTAGTAATTCAACTGCTTTAAGTTTCGATGATATAGTCTCATCCTTGTTATTGGAGGAGATGAGATGAAAATATGGAAAATTAGAACATAGATGCCTTGTTTGTAAGAGGACGCTCCCGGAGTAGAAATAAAAATAAGTCCTCAAGTGGGAGATTTGAATCTAGAGGAAGATCTAAATCTTTGGGAAAATTTGTAAAGGTATGTTGGAGATGCAGAAAAGAAGGGCATTACAAGCAAGACTGTAAATCTAAAATTGGGGAGAAAGGGAAGGGATTTGATGATGCCCCTTCTACAAGCAAATATCACCTCAGAATTCAGATGGAGGGGATGTGTATTTGGCTTCCTGAAATACAAACGTATGTCATGAGGCATGGTTGGTTGACCTAGACACATCCTTTCATATGATTCCTCATAGGGTGTGGTTTTGCAAGTATGGAAGATGTGATGGTGGTGATGCTTTCTTGGGAGATGACTTAGACAACTAGAATCATAAGGCGAGAAAAAGTCAAGTTGAAGCTCATGGGTGGAAGGATTAGAACATTCTTTGGTGTTCTGCACATCCCAAGATTGACCAAAAATTTGATTTTTGTAAGCAAGTTGAGTGATGCAGGTTTGAAAACAATGTTAGAAAATGATACCTGCAGTATGGTTTGAGGAGCAATGGTATTGTTGAGGGGAGTTTGGATTGGAACTCTGTATAAGTTGTTAGGAAGCACTGTTAGTGGAGTAGAAGCAAGAAAAGGTCCTACTTTCTTTGGAGAAAAGACTATGTTGTGGCATCAAATACTAGGACAACATGGAGAGGAGGGCCTTTGAGTACTACATGATAATGGTATGGTAGAAGGTATGTCTAATTGCTCTTTGGATTTTGATTTTTGTGAACATTGCTTATATGGGAAGCATAATTAGGTAAGATTCTCCTTTGGCTCTACAATGTTAGAGGGAATATTACAGTTGGTGCACAGTTATGTGTTTGGACATGTGTCAGTTCTATTCTTGGGTAAATCTGTTTACTATGTCCTATTTATAGATGATTTCTTGAGGAATACATGGATTTATTTCCTCGAGAAAAAACCTAAAGTCTTTGACAAATTCAAAGCATTTAAGGCTCTTGTGGAAAATCAAACAAAGAAGAAAATTATGGTGATGAGGACAGATAATCGTGGAGAATTCCGTGGGAATGAATTTGAAGAATAGTGCAACAGAACAAGGCAAAAGACTACTCCATACACACCTCAACATAATGAAGTTATAGAAATGCTGAGCTTGATAATGATGGAGAAAGCAGGGAACATGCCCAGTGGTGTCGGGTTAGGATAAGAACTCTGGGCAGAGGCAATGGACTACTTGTTACCTAGTAAATAGATAACCCTCATTAGCATTAGATGACATGACTCCACAAGAGGTATGTATTGGTAAGAAACCCTCTCTTAAACATCTTAGGGTATTTGATTGTGATGCTTATGTACACCTTCCGAAGGAGGATATGAATAAGTTGGATAAGAAAGCTGAAAAGTGTATCTTTATTGGATATAAAGATGGTCTGATAAGCTTTGGAACCCATAAACTAAGAAGATTGTGTATAGTAGAGGTGTGGTATTTAAAGAAACAAAGGATGTTGTCAAACAGGAAGTCGTACCAAGGGAGAAATAACTAGAAAAGATAGAGTTTGAATTGAAGGATGATGAATTCGACTCTATAGAAGAACATAAATCAGAAGAAGAACCACATACTCTAGTATTGAGGAGATTAGTTTGGGAAGAAGGCAACTAGAAACGTATACTTCACCTGATTTCCATTCCAATTTTGCTTTGTTATTACTGATGATGATTCTAGAATTGTTAGGAAAGCAGTGAATTTAGAGGATGACAAACTTTGAAAAAGTCCATGGTTGAAGAAATGGGGCCCTTGGACAAGAGTGAGGCTTGGGATCTAGGGGAGTTGCTAGTTGGAAGAAAGCCCATTAGCAACAAATAGGTATTTCAGAAGAAGTTGAATGCAAAAGGTAAAATGTAGAAATACAAAGCTCGTTTAGTAGCAAAAAGATATTCCCATGTAAAGGGAATTGACTTTGGTGAGATTTCTTTTTCTGTTGCCAAGTTAACTTCTATTAGATTTCTTTTATTTGTTGCTGTTGCCTTTTATTTTGAAGTAGAAGAGATGGATGTGAAGATAACATTCCTACATGGGATTTGGAAGAAGAAATCTACATGAAGTAGCCAAAAGGTTTTGCTGTTAAAGGAAAGAAAGAGCTGGTATGCAAGCTAAAAAAAGTTCATGTATGGGTTAAAGCAATCACCAAGGATGTGGTATCCAAAATTCGATACTTCTACATTGGGACTTCGCTTCTCAAGGAGCAAAACAGATACAATTTGTGTACTTCAAATTAGTTGGTGATCGTATTATTTATTTTGTGTTTTATGAAGATGATATGTTGATGATTGGAATGTCCGGGAAATAATCCATGAATTGAAAACTCAGTTGTCCTCTAAATTTGACATGAAGGATCTTGATGTTGCAAATTTTAATTTTGGACATGGAAATTAAAAGAGATTGGGCAAATAAAAAACTCTGGTTAAATCAGAGGAATTGTCGTAAGACAATTTTGTAGAGGTTTAATATGGATAAATGTAAACTGATAAAAGTTCCTATTCTTGTAGGTGTAAAGTTATATGTAGAACAACGTCCCATGACATAGGAAGAGCCCATGACATAGGAAGAGGAGGAGGACACGTCTTGTGTTCCATATGTCAGCACAGTTGGAAGTTTGATGAATGCAATGGTTTGTACTAGACCAAACATTGCACAAGTAGTGGGAGTGTGGAGTAGGTATATGTCAAAACTAGGGAAGGAGCATTGGACAACAATAAAGAGGGTTTTTGGGTATTTTTGTGACACTACTGGTTATGAATTTATGCTTAACAAGGAAGACCAGGGTTGGACAATGTTTGACATACATGGCTTTGTTGATGCAAAATGGGCTAGAGACCTGGATTGTAGAAGATCTATAAGTGGGTATGTCTTTAACCTATTTGGAGGAGTATTATTTAGATGAGCAAGAGAGTTTGTAGTGGCACTTCCTAAGATAGAAGCTATAATGCATGGAAACCACTCATGCAAGCAAGGAAGTAGTATGGTTGTAGAGATTGTGTTTAGGTATTGGATTGGTATAGTGAGTTGAGAAGATAATTTTTGAGTGAAGTACGCAATGTATCATTCTAAGACAAAGCATATTGATGTTCAATATCACTTTGTGAAAGATATGGTTGAAGAAAAAGTGTTGCTGGTGAAGGTGGACACTTTGAAGAATGTTATAGGTTCATTAACAAAAGCTGTGAGCACTTAGAAGTTCTCTTGGTGTGGAGAGAAAATGGGCATTATTTTCATAGATTGCGGATCATGTACTCCTGCGACCCATTGTGTGCAACGAAAACTGGGAGAATGTTGGGTATGTGTTATATTTTTTACACAACTATCCACAATTGTTGTACATTGCACTGGGAGCAGTGCCCCCAAATTCTTTTTTGGGGTGGTTTTTGCATTTGTTTTGGCAGTTTTAAGCATACGGTTTTTGCCTTTAGTGATTTTGTGGTGCATGTTGGTTTGTAGTTTTGGTTAAGGAATTATGGTTGTATTCTAATCCATGGTAAATGGATTGACAATTTATGGATGTTGCAGGATATATATATATAGAGAGAGAGAGATATTGTAATACTGTAAAGAAGAATACACTGAGAAATCTTGTTGGTTTTCCGGGTTTGGATTTCTAGGATAACGTCTCTATGTTAATGTGTGTGTTTTCCATTGCATCTTATTTGTTTTATTAAGAATCTATTTGCAACAATTAATTGTACATGGTTAAAACCTATAATATGATGAGTATAATTTCAAGGGCATGCAAGGAATTCTTGTTTTTTACAATGCCTATTTTTAGGCGTGACATATTTGGCAAGGTTCCCCTCTTTGTTTGGATATTTTCTACTTTTAACTATTTTTAGGGGGATCATTGTTTTTGGCATGTGTATTTATGGTAGGGTGACATGTAGTGGTCTCATAATGCAATGTGGTAGCATTTGGTTGAGACATTTGATAGAATTTGGACACATAGATAAGTTAGTAGTGGTGTGGCAAGCACAAGTCAACTAGGGGATTTCTTGAGTCATTAGAGTGCATGTTTAGGTTGAACTACTTTTGCAAACATCTTGATTTTTATAAAAAAAATGCGAAATCACGATTTTTTGGCCTAGCTGATGTTTGTCGATTTTTACCGATATTTTGGTGGTATCTTAATTTTGCTAATGTTTCCTGATTTTTACCAAGAGTTTTTTAGATTTCAAATTTTTGGTTTTTTGGACTCTTGCTGATTTTATCCCTACGCGATGTTTGCAATATTGGGTTGAACTATAGACAACTAGGTTGGCTGCATGGATAAGGCAATGGTGGGGCAACTAGATGTTAGTGTTAGTTAATTGAGGTGTCCCCAGTAGCTGATTGGAGTAAGTACTTCACAATCACTTTATATTCAATTACAGTTAACTTCTCTCCACACGACTAGTGCGCATGGTCTTCCCTCATTTCATCTCAGTTTATCTCGAAAAATCTTGATTTAACTAAAGCATCATGCCACCTCATCCTAATCTAGCTTTAGTTAAACTTAAGCTCATCTAAAGAAGACTATTGTGCATGGACATTTCTCTAAGTTCTATTGCCACTCAATTTAATGAAGTTCCTAATTTCACTAGTGCACATTAACCCTTCTCCTCTAGTTTGTCTCCACTCAAACTATACTCAAGGTTACTTTATCTCATATCATCTTAGAGCTTCTAAAGTGGAACTCAAGCGCTTATCTACTTCACTCTACTCTTTCTTCGGATGAATAGAGTTTTCATGTACTTGGATTGAAGTGTAGCTTCACTTACCATGAGTTGGATAGCGTGTTCACTCCACACGCTAATCAATGTAGATGAACTCTCCTTGCATGAGGAAAGAGTCATTAAAAGGAGTTCACAATGGTCAAAGGGAGGGTCTTCTGCAACAACAACACACTCTCTCGTTTTCTCTCTCTCTCTTTTAGCTTCTACATTCTTGTGTAGCAAATATCATTGTATTGGTTCTATGCTTGTCTCTTTGGTGCAATCATACCCTTGTATATGCAAAATAAAGCATTGTTGTGCCTTTACCTAGATTTCAAAGCTTGTTGGCGTTTTGATGCTTTCTTGTGCAATGTTTTAGAATGTTTTAGATCTTTATCCTGGTAACATATCTGCCGTTTAAAGTGCTTTACTTTTTAATTTTCTTTCACCATTTAAAGCCAATGTTGAAGGAAATTCTCCATTGTTTATAAAACATTTTTTGTAATCCCTTTGGCAGCTTGGTCGCATGCCAAAGAAGCCTTTGTGTGTTGTTTTGTATGTTTTTTTTGCAAATGTAGGGAAGCAATGCGGGCAAGTGTAGGGACACCCTCCTAAGGTTGGCGAGCATTGCCTTGAACAAAGAGAAGAATTTGCCTGTTACATTGAAATTTCCATCGCAGGTTCATGAAGTTACTTATTTGGGGAGTGGATTTTTGTGCTAACAAGTAGGATCGATGGAAGAAATACTTGGTAGTAGTAGTGAGGTAGAGGGTATAGAACATGCCTTTGCAAAGGCAATTGGGCATAGAAGAAGGGGCAAGGCAATGGTGAAGATGTAACCAAGAGTTTAAAGAACAACATGTCACTACATTGGCAAGGTGGGCCATATGAAGCAACATTGTAGAAAAAGATTGGTTCATCAATAAAACAACCAAGGAGGGTCTTAGTTAGTGTTACCATAAGACCCCCCAAAGGGCCTATTCTCCCTAGGAACCACGCTCAGAGTGAGAGAGTCCAGGGAGTACCCTTGGGAGTGTGCTATCGATTGTCTTGAGCCCCAGGGATACCCACATGGATCAAGGTGCATTGTGGATTCGTAGGGTGTGCAACACCAACATCATTTCTCTCGATGGGTTACCCAACTCGTTTGTACCAGACTTGGACTAAAACTCACAATGATCCTTAGTTAAGTGTATTGCAGATTGTAAGTTAATTAACCAATTTCAAATATACAATTGTAATAATCTCCATAAACATGTACAATCGCAATTCCAGATACTTGCAAAAGACAAATATAGAGTGGGCGAATCACTAGTCTAATACTCAAATCATCATATATGTAATGATAAAGTTTTACAATAAAAAACCCCTTGGATCTTTTATATCAAGGCAAAACCTATGCCAAAACCATCAAACGACCTCACTAGTTGTTAATATTATGCAACAATGGTATGTTCTATGCTTTAGAGCAATTTTACTTCAATTTCTTTACTAGCCCAGTGTCAATATTCAGATTAGCAATCGCATCAACATGATAGTAAAATGTAGATAGAACATAAACATAAACAGTAGAAGACAAGGCAAGACAAGAGGACGCAAGATGTGGCACCAGACAGAGACAAACCCCAATGTGGGGAAACCCTTGATCAAATCTTCTTTAGTCTTCAATAGTTCAACAGAGAGAGATGGTAAAATTTACAAATTTGATAATTTATAATAGCAGCAAAAGAGCCCTAACTAGAAAAATCAACGTTGGTCAATAGGGCAGATTTGACCCTCAGCAAATCCGTCAACTTCAGCGTCCAAACAACAAGATAAAACAACCCTCAAAACAGTTAAATTCAGCACAGTCAAAGTTTGGTCAAACAACTCACCTGTTGTCAGCCCTAGTTGCAGTCAATGCTGGTCAACAGTCAACGTTTAGCCTCGATTTTTGTGCCCAGAAATGTGGCTTGCCCAAACAGAGATAGCCCCCACAAAGACACAGTCAAAGGAGGTCAACACATGCTGGTCAATGCTTGGTCAAACTGTCTAGAAGTTTGATCTCTTGAAATTTCAGCCTCCTGAAATTTCACTCTCCTGAAATTTCGGACGTGTGGAGAGAGAGAGGCCCAAAAATCCGTACCCAATCAATGAGGAGAGAGAGAGAAGTGGGAAGATGAGTGTGCCCAAATGAGGCTAAGTCACCTTCTATTTATATGCAACGTTGAGGATGAATAGACGTGACTGTTGGGCTTTTGAGCCTACATAAGTTTGTTGGCCGACCTTGACAATTTGACCATAATCAAAATAAATTCATAACTTCATTTGTACATACTACATGTTAGAATCGGATGATCTTTAGATCAATCCTACACCTCTCAGAGAGAGGAACCCAAGAAAAATATCAGTTACCATAAATAAGATGACCCATGTGGAGTTTGGCTCTAGTTGCCAATTTTAACACTCCCTCTCAACTAGGGAGAACTCCATCTGCTAATCCATCTGCCAATCTGTACTATCTCTGCCATCAATGCACTGCTATTCTCTACTGAGCTATGAAGAAGATGAAGTGATCGAGAGTGTATCATACCATTCTCTATTGACCCGAAGTCAGTCCCAATCAAAGGAGAGTGTGTCATACCACTCTTATTGACTCGAAGTCAGTTCCAATCAAAAGAGAGTGTCTCATACCACTCTTATTGACCCGAAGTTAGTTCCAATTGATCCTAGATCAATATCGGTCATCCTAGTATAGGGAGTATGGTAGTACACAATGCGTCCATCGGTAGTACTATGGTCCCTATCCTCATTTCCCTATTCATTGGCCATATGAGAGGTAATTCCCATGAGTCCCAGACTGCATGGGTAGGATGTCTCAGTAGGAGAAGGATGAAGCACTCATCCTACCTACATGTCGCCACAGGGTATCGCAGGGGAAGGCTGAACCACTCACCCTGTACACAACAAACCACTAGGGGAAGGCTGAACCACTCACCCTATGGTTGCTCATCGCTCTAAGAAGTACCCCAAGCCCCCTGGAGCTCCCAGAGCTCAATGTCTATCTCATACAAGACCATCATAAGAGGGTCTCTCCACGACTCCAAGTCGTTCTCGGAAGGCCAAGAACTTGACCTTCCCTAGGGGCTTTGTCAGAATATCGGCGACCTGCTCATCAGTCCCAATGTGATGGAGCCTTATTGCTCCTCATTGTACCATATCCCAAATAAAGTGGTACCTGATATCTATATGCTTGGAGCGATCATGAAACACAGGATTCTCTGATAATCAGATCCCACTCTGGTTGTCGCAGAGGATCACGGTGGTATCCATCACATGTCCAAACAACTCACTGAAGAGTTTCCTCAACCAGACAACTTCATAGGAGGCCATACTAGCAGCTATGTATTCGGCCTCGGTGATGCTTAAGGTAACCGATTTTTGCTTCCTGCTCATCCAAGATATCAAAGCATAACCCAAAGAAAAACAACGTCCAGAAGTGCTCTTGCGATCCACCACACTGCCAGCCTAATCAACATCAAAATAACCTTGCAGCCTCACATCTTCGGCAGTGTATCTCAGTCCATGAGTGATTGTGATCCAAAGATATCTCAGAAGATTCTTGGCACCAATCCAATGTATATGATTAGGCTCAACCATGTATTGGCTCAATGTGTTAACTCCAAAATATATGACGGGAGTTCACCAAGAACACCAATGCTCCTATGAGTTGACAATACTTAGAAGCATTTCTCAATTCAGGTCGAGCAACGCTACCACATAACTTCTTAAAGTTAAGTTCCATTGGAGTAGTCATAGGCTTGCAGTCGACCATCCCAAATCTTTCCAATATCTTCACAACATATTATCCTTGAGAGAAGAAAATTTGACCTGGCTTTGGCCAGACCTCCAACCCTAGGAAATAGTGCATCGGTCCTAGATCCTTCATCTCAAATTCAGAAGGCAACTCCCATTTACTTTTGTGAATGAGAGGGTCTGCACCTGTCAGAAAGATGTCGTCCACATAAAGTACTAGAATGAGAGTTTTATCATTTTCAAACTTAAAGGTTCAAATCGACTTCGCTTCTAGTGAATCCTAGCTTCATCAGATATCTATTGATCCTTTCATACCAAGCCCGTGGTGCTTGCTTCAATACATAGAGAGCTTTCTTCAACCTGCAGACATGAGATTCCCCATCATGAACCTCAAACCCCTCGGGTTGTTCCACATAGACTTCCTCTTTGATTGAACCATGCAAGAAGGCGGTCTTGACATCTATCTGATGTAGGTTCCATCCTTCCAAGGCACCAAGGGCTATGATCGAGCAAATGGTGGTGTATCAGGCGACAGGTGCAAATATCTCATCGTAATCTACACCTTCCTTTTGAGAGAAGCCTCGAGCAACAAAGCGAGTCTTGAACTTTTCTGGACATCCATCAGCACCATGCTTGATTTTGTAGAGCCACTTAGAGGTGACAACCGATTTTTCCTGGGGTCTAGGGACCACATCCCAGACATCATTCTTCATAATTGACTCATATTCTTCATTCATAGTATCCTTCCATACTTGATGCTTCACGACTTCTTCGAATGATGAAGGCTCATTTTGAATGACAGTGTTCATGGCGGTCAAATATCCTTGATACCTATTCTGTTTCTTGCTTTCACGGAAAGTCTCCCTTGGTGGAATGTGGCTCTCGGCATCTTCGAGAGTCTTCCTAAGCCATGAGGGTCTCCTTTTGGAGGAGGAGAGCTCATGAGGAGGACTATCAATAGGATCCATAGTTTTATCAAAATTAGACATCTTTTCGTCTTCTTTTGCACCCTGATTTCCAGTGTCAGCTTCTTTGTCCTTAGGATAGGAAGGTTGTTAATCTTCCTGAGGGCCATACTTCGTCGAAGGTGACATCATGACTTGTCTCAACTTCCTTTTGACCAACCACATAAATTCTATATCCCTTAGAATTTTCACTATGGCCCACAAAGATTCCTTTCTTTCCAGATGCACCCAATTTGCTTCTTTTCTCTTTTGGCACATGAAAATATATGGGACTTCCAAAATTTCTAAAATGAAAGACATCAAGTTTCTTACCATTGAACATTTCTTCGGGATTCTTGGAGTCCAGTTTTGAACATACACGACGGTATTTGCAGCTTCAGCCCATAGGAACTTCAGAATGCCTTGATCATGAAGCATGGCACAAACTTCTTCTACAATAGAGCGATTCTTCCTTTCAGCCACACCATTTTGCTTAGGAGTGTATGGCGCTGTAGTCTCCCTCTTAATGTCAGTTTCTTCGCAATAATCTTGGAATTCATTGGATTCGTACTCGATCCCATTATTAGTCCTTAATACTTGATTTTCTTCTTGGATTGGTTTTCGATCAAGGCTTTGAAGTGTCGGAACCAGGTGAACACTTCATCCTTCTTCTTCAAGAAGTAGATCTAGGTCTTGCAAGAATAGTAATCTGTAAAGGTAAGATAATATAAGTATCCTCCCAAAGAGTTTACGGGCATCATACCAGATATGTCAGAGTGGATCAATTGCAATATATTTGTGGTCTTGCTATTACTTGAGTGGAATGGTCCCCTTGTAAGTTTTCCTTCGGCACATCCAGGACATACACCTTCATGCTCTACTTTGAACTCGGGCATACCTGTCACCATCTGTCTCACATCGGATAGGGCCTTATAATGAAGGTAGGCAAACCTCCAGTGCCATAGTTTAGATTGTAGAGATGTGTCGCAAGACATGGCTCCCAATGGACTTCCTCCAACTTGATACAAAGTGTCAACCCTGAACCCAAGAGTAAAAGCATCTTTAAAATTTCTTTTCCAAACACGTACCTTTCCATCGATGAATGCCACCTTGAATCCTTTGTCCTCCATCGCTGAAATGGACACCGGGCTCTTCTTGAGATCAGGTACATATAGTACTTCTTGCAAATGAATAATGTTACCTTGATTCAATTGAAGGGTAACATTCC
>APFE030817280.1:43318-67562 GCA_000404065.3 Pinus taeda | reverse complement strand
AGTGCATTGTTTTGTACGAGCAGTTTCTAACTTCCAAGTTCAAATTGCGGATGGAGGCACAATGTAATGTGAAGGCCGTTGTGAAAATGTCAAACTTCAAATGGGGGATTATCAGTTGAAAACCCACATGTTTTCCATATACATGGGGGGTTGCGACATTGTCCTCGGTGCTGAATGGCTCCGCACTCTTGGGCCAATCACAATGGATTTCCAGGAGTTGTATATGAGTTTTAAGCAGAACAACCACACACATACCCTTTGTGGACTCCAAGTGGGAGCCCCCTCTATCATCAGCTTGCATAGGATGGAAAAATTGTTAAAAAAAGGGCAATCATGGAGTTGTAGCTCAATTTAATGCCATCCAGGTAGTCGAAACCAAGCCGCCGCCAATTCATCCTGAGATGCAACAGATTTTAAATAACCATCTGCCGATCTTTGACAAGCCTCAGGGGCTTCCACCCTCGTGAGTGGAACATGATCATAGCATCACCTTGGTTCCAGGGGCCCAACCCCCAAATGTGCGCCCATACAGATATCCATTCACCCAAAAGAATGAAATAGAAAAAATCATCAAGGAACTTTTGGAGGCCGGTGTCATTCGTCCCAGCATTAGTCCTTATTCATCCCCAGTGGTCATGGTGCTCAAGAAATATGGGGAGTGGCGGATGTGTCCTGACTTCAGGGCCCTCAATAAGTTGATAGTCAGAGATAAATTTCCCATCCCGGTGGTTGATGATTTGCTGGACGAACTCAATGGGGCTCAATTTTTCACGAAGCTGGATCTTCGCTCAGGCTACCACCAAATTCGCATGAAGGAAGTCAACATCCCCAAGACTGCTTTCAGAACTCATGAAGGCCACTATGAATTCCTGGTCATGCCATTTGGTCTTTGTAATGCCCCCTCTACTTTTAAGAGCCTTATGAACCACATTCTCAAACCATATCTCAGGAAATTTGTCCTTGTCTTCTTCGATGACATCCTCATCTATAGTTGCACTTGGGCCGCACATCTTCAGCATGTAGATCTACTCTTGCAACTGCTCCGCAAGCATAAATTATTTGTCAAGATGTCCAAGTGTTCGTTTGGCATGGTAGAAGTAGAGTATTTGGGCCACATTGTGGGGCGTGAAGGTGTCAAGGTGGACCCCAAAAAGATCCAAGCAATGCAGGAATGGCCTCAACCTAAGACCTTGAAAAGCTTGCGAGGATTTTTGGGTCTCACAGGCTATTATCGTAAATTTGTCCGCAACTATGGTCGCATAGCGAAGCCCCTCACCCAACTCCTAAAGAAAAATTCATTCTTCTGGAATGAGGAAGCACATCAGGCCTTTACAGCTCTAAAAAATGCCATGTGTTCCACTCCAGTTTTAGCACTACCTGACTTCACCAAATCTTTTGTCATTGAATGTGATGCTTCGGGGACAGGTATTGGGGCGGTTTTAATGTAGGAAGGGCGACCGTTGGCCTTCACAAGCCAGCAACTCAGTGGGAAGAATCAGGGCCAATCTACATACGAGAAGGAAATGATGGCCATCTTACATGCAGTCGACACCTGGCGACCTTATTTATTGGGGCGACATTTCCAAATCCGCACAGATCATCACAGTCTTAAATATTTTTGGAGCAACGCCTATCCTCCCCACAACAAAATAAATGGCTAGCCAAAATGCTGGGATATGATTATGAGATCATTTACAAGAAAGGGAAAGACAATAGTGTAGCAGATGCATTATCTCGCCAATTTGAGGAGGAAAGTACCTTGCTAGCTATTTCCCTCCCCATTCCAGAATGGATTGAAGAAGCTCGCAGGGAATGTTTTTCACACCCCGGGCTCTCCCAACTCATTTCTCAATTGCGGGCAGATCCAAATTCCACCAAGGGCTACTCGTGGCAGGATGATATTCTTCGCTACAAGGACAGAGTCGTAATATCACCAGCATCGACCTTCAAAAGTCGCATTTTGGCAGAGATGCACTCATCTCCCATCGTAGGACATTCAGGCTTTCAGAAGACGTATGCTCACACCAGAAGATCATTTTTCTGGACAGGCATGAAAAAGGGCATCCTTACCTTCGTAACCAAATGCGATGTCTGTCAACGCCACAAAGGGGAAACCGTCAAGACACTTGGCACATTACAACCATTTCCCATTCCAACATCAATTTGGACGGAAGTTTCTACGGATTTCATTACAGGTCTTCCAAAATCAGGGAACAAGTCAGTCGTCATGGTGGTTTTGGACCGATTGTCGAAGTATGCTCATTTCTGCACTCTTCCCCACACATTTACTCCAACCTTGGTTTCTCAAACTTTCATGGATCAGATCTTCAAATTGCATGGCATGCCTATTTCTATTGTGTTCGACCGCGACCCGATCTTCACCAGCAATTTTTGGTAGGAACTCTTCAGAATCCAAGGCACTCAACTAAAACTCAGTACCTCCTACCATCCGCAAACAGATGGTCAAACTGAAGCCGTCAACAAATGTCTAGAAACCTACCTTAGGTGTTTTACTTCACAAAAACAACACCTTTGGGTACAGTGGCTACTTCTGGCAGAATGGTGGTATAACACCAACTATCATGCCACCACCAAAACGACCCCCTATGAAGCAGTATATAGTCAACTCCCGCCTTCACCTACTTCATATCTCAAGGGATACTCAAAAGTCCAAGCAGTGGATCAACTCCTACAACACCGCCCAACTATGCTCGCCCATCTTAGAGAGAATCTTCATCAATCTCAGAATCGCATGAAGCAACAGGTAGACCAGCATCGCTCATAGCGCCACTTTCAAGAAGGGGATCAGGTCTTTTTACGGCTCCAACCATATAAGCAAACATCACTCAAAGACAAGCGATGTCAGAAACTCTCTCCCAAATTCTACAGACCCTATCAAGTACTTCAACGCATTGGAGAAGTGGCCTACAAGTGGGCCTTGCCACCTACTGCAAAATTCCATCCAGTTTTTCATGTCTCATGCCTCAAGAAAGTGATTGGGAACAATTGCAGAATTCAGACTAGTCTCCCGGAATTGGACGAAGAAGGATCCATCTGGCTTCAACCGAAACAGGTCCTCGACACACGAGTCAAGCAACTGGGTGGCTGCATGATTAAGGAAGTCCTCGTCAAATGGAAAGACACCTCTCCAGAAGATGCAACTTGGGAGCCAGCCACTATTCTGCAGCAATTTCCGCAACTTCAGCCTTGAGGACAAGGCTAGTCTTAAGGGGGTGGGCATGTTAGGGTCCTACCCTAACCCCCTTATCTATGTAATGGGACCACGTCATAATCAAGAGTCAATAAAACCCATATTAATAATTGTAAGTGGTTAATCCGCAATTAATAACGGAACCACAGTTAGTTGCAAATGGGTCGTAGTATTGGATAGATGGTATTAGTAATACACGGTATTGGCCCATGGTATTGCACATAGGAATCATATATAAAGGATAGAAACTCCCTGCGAGGAGCATCCTGTCTTATTTTGTAATCGAGCTCTGCTCCATTGGAGGTTGCCCCATCGAAGAGGCAAGTGAACATTACTCTCTGAATAATAAATTCATTGCTATTCTGTGTTCTGGGTATCTTTTCTTTGCATATTCTGTATTCTGGGTCTCTTTTCTTCGCATATTCTGTATTTGGGTATCATTTGCAGGTTAAGAGCATAACAATAGGAGTAGGTTTTTAATTAGTTTGTCGTCTTTGTCTTCACGAAAAAAACGTAGGTAGGTATCCCATATGTTTATATCTGGTAACTCATTTGGAAACCCTGCAATTTGAGAAAATTACAAAGGAGCAAAACATGATGCAATCTAAGAAATAACTATTATTAATTCTAAATCAAGAAGTCATTAGGTGAACAAATAAACAAGAAAGATATAAACTTGAAACACTTTTATGGTGCTTGATGTTATGACCTTGTTCACCAATAGGTCACAAACCTAACCATTCAATCAGTTACCAAGAAAAACGAAAATTAAACTGCATTCCTTGACAATGGCACCAAAAGATGTTGGTTCTCAAATCATCCAAGTAACTGAGGATAACTTCAGACCACATCAGTGAGGATCATAGATCCTCTCGTTCCAGGTGACAAGGGTTGGCCTCCATTTCATCACAGTGGGTATTCCCTAGTGATAATCAAAATTGAATAGTCATTGTAAAATAGTCTAAATTAAATCAATTTTCTAATTAAACAAATAAATAAGCGAGATTATTAAATAAAGAGTGTTGTAAATAAAATAATGTTTTTTGGGAACAAAATATGGTAGGTACATGATCTAATTTAGAATATTATTTTGCAGTGCTAAGATCTCCTCAGATTATAAACAAAATGCTTTCATTGTGCTTAAGGATTCAAGAATTTTTCCAGTGAAATGAAGAGTTTTTATGTTAATTTTATGAGCAATTTAACATAAATAAGAAACTGAACAGCAGCATAAACATGTACAGAACATCATCAAAAACACATTACAACAAACACATGATAAAAGAGTTCACCCCTCCTGGGCTATGTCTCGTTGGTCTAGCTTCCAATCGCTTGGGCCTCTCTATTATGCTCAAAAGTGTAAAAATTTGTGTTTACAATGCTCAAATGCTTCTAAAACATGCTCCAATGAGTCCAACATGTTCAAAAAATGGCCATCTAGCCTCTTTTTGCATCCAATTTGGTGGAAAACTGAAGAATTTATGGCTTACCCTTGTTTTCCCATTATTCGTTCCACAAATTGCTCCACATCCGACAGGAACCCACAATTTCACTCCAAAAATCCACTAACCGAGTGAGAATTTTGGGCCATAATCTATCGGCACCATATATCCATCGAAAATCGCAATCGGCAAGGATCGACAGCCTTAAGGTTTTTCTATGCAGTGGGCGATTTTACGATTGTGATGTGGCATACCCAACAACACTATAAACTAGAATTGATGAACATTTCACATCCGGGAACTTATCGCAAATTGCAGTTCAGCGATGCCTTAGCAGGTAATCATAATTCGGCCCTTTGCAACGTTGTTATTTACGATTGTGATATCGCATCACAACCTAAACCTTCTGGAGCTGATTTTCCATAATGCCTTCCCTTCGCTGATGTGCAATTGCAATCTATCGCATTGTGCCTCCAGCCAATTATTGAAAGCCTTCCTCCCTACCTTATCAAATCGCACCTTGGCTGTTCTGGAGCCGATTTTTAATGCCGACCCACCTGTGATTGCGATTTTCAACATGTGGGGGCCAATGGCAGCTTCACTTAGTGCCTCGTCATTCGATGAAGGACCTTGCCACATCATCTAATCCTGCCATGTGAGCAAGTCAAACTGAACTTTGACTTGATCTAACTTCTGCATACGAGCTCAGATTTGAATGTCGTTCGCACGGTTGGAATCAGAATGACAAGATATTCGATCTGAAGCTAAGTTTAACAAGATTCTGACACTTTGATTTTTTATCATAATTTTGAGCACCTGATCACTCCTCCTCACTAGAAGCTTTTTGGACCCCAAAAGGATCACTTTAAATTGTTTAGAAGGTGAGGGTATAATTCCCTCACCTTTACAACTTCTATCCATTTGGATTTTGAAGGAATTGTACCCTTGAGCCCCACTCGAAGATAATCAATACTTCCCCTTTTTGATGTCCTTGTTCTTCTATCAAGTATAGTGTCTTGCTAAAGCACACCAAGGAATTTTGGAGAAAAGTCTTCAATAAATGGAAATTTAATATTCTCCCTTTGATATTCAACCAAAGGAGGCTCATACAACCTTAAATTATCAACATTAACAACAACATAAATTTGCATATATGAAGGCAAATCCAACCTGAAGGCATTGTTACCAATCTTTTCCAAAATTCTGAATGGACCATATCTAAATGGTTTTAGCTTTTTACCTTCTCCTTGGAGCCTCTCTTTGTTAATGTGAAGCTAGACTTCATCACCAACTTGGAACTTGTGATCTTGACAATATTTGTTGTGCCTTGCTTTGTACTTGCCTTGGATTTTCTCAAGTTGTTCTTGAACCTTTTGGTGTACTAATTGTATTTGTTCAATGAACTTTCTTTCTTTGTCTATGTTATTATGACCTTCAATAGAAAAATATTTTCCAAAAATAAAATCCAAAGGAGATTTAGGCAAGTATCCCATGGATGCCTCAAATGGAAAAGTTTGAGTGGAAGAGTGCTTGGCTCTATTGTAAGCATGTTGAATATAGTGCAACTGTTCATCCCATAACTTAGGATGCTTGCTGCAATACCCATGCAGAAGATGTATCATTGTTCCTTTCACTACCTATGTTTGACCATATGTTTGTGGATGAAAGGTTGTACTCTTTTTCAATTTGGTGTCCATGAATCCCCACAAGTTTGACCAAAATTTTCCCACAAAGAGAGAATCTCGACCACTAACAATGGATGTGGGCAATCCAAAATGCACCCAAACATTCTGAAAGAATAACTGAGTAGTTTTTTTCAGTTGTAACTTTCTTTTTACATGGAATCAAAATACACATTTTGCTGAACCTATCCACAACTACATACAAATAATCATGACGTCTTTTTGACAATGGAAGACCTCCTACAAAATCCATAGAAAAACTCTCCCATGGTTGAGAAGTAATCGAAAGTGGTGTGTACAATCCTAACTTCCTATTGCTAAGCTTACTGATTGCACATAATGAACATACTTTAATAAAATGAGACACACTTTCAAGCATATGAGGTCAATAAAAATACCTCTAGATATGTGCCACTGTCTTACTTGCACTGAAATGACCAGAAATAAGAGAAGTATGTGCCTCTCTTACGATGTTAACTCTTTCTCCCTGCAGAATACAAAGCTTGCCAATATGGTACAACAAGTTATCATGCAGATGATAATCCAATTCCTCTACTTGGTTACCTTGACTCAATCTTGCATAAACATATGAAATTTATTATCTAATGCATATTTCTCAATATAGCTTTCATGTAAAACAAAATATGCTTGAGTAAAGTCGTTGCACTAACAATTGACCTAGAAAGCATATTAGAAACTTTATTGTAGATACCTTTCTTGTACCTGATTACCAAGTGGAATTGTTGAAGAAAACCCATCCATCGGAAGTGCCTTGATTGCTGCGACTTTTTTTGAGATTGCAAGTATTGCAATGGTTGATGATCAATGTGAATGACTGTTTCCTTACCCATCAAGTAGTGTTTCCATTTTTTCACACTTTTCACCAATTCATAAAATTCCTTGTCCTATGTAGGATAGTTAATCATGCACCATTAAATTTTTTTGAATGAAAACATATAGGCTTACCATGTTGCATGAGGATTGCACCCATACAACAATCACTAGCATCTGTATGAATCTCAAATAATTGTCTCAATTTTGGAAGTTTGAGTACGGGTACTGTACTGATATTTTCCCTCAAAGCATCAAAGACATTTTTTTGTTTGCCTCCCCACTGAAAAACCTTTTTCACGCTAGTCAACGCATGCAAAGGAGTTGCTATAAGAGAGAAATTAGCAATGCATTTCCTCCAATATTGGGCTACTCCCATAAAACTTCTTATTTTTGTAATTGTTTTGGGCCTTGGCCAATTCACAATGACATAAACCTTGGAGGGATATATTTTCAACTCACCTCCACCAACAACATGACCCAAGTAAACTAAAGAAGTCTTTCTAAACTTGCACTTTGACATCTTCATATACAACTGTTCTTTTTCAAGATATCAAGTACTTTTATTACATGCATGACATGTTCAACACGGGATTTACTAAAAATTAATATGTCATCTAAGTTGACTATGAAAAGATAATCAATAAATGGCCTCAACACATTATTCATTACACGCATGAATGTAGCAGGAGCATTACATAAACCAAACGTCATAACTATCCATTCAAACAAGACTTGTTTTGTTTTGAACGTTGTCTTCCAAATGTCTCCTTTAGCTATTCTAATTTGATGGTAGCCACTTATTAAGTCCAACTTAGTAAAATAATGTGCATCTTTCAATTGATCAAGTAAATCATCTATTCTGGGCAGTGGGTAACAGTTCTTTACCATAATTTTGTTCAATGCATGAAAGTCCACACACATGCACCACGTTCCATCCTTCTTTGGCACCAAGATAATAGATGAGCCACATGGCGAGGAAGATGGTTTCATGATCCCTTTATTCAACAACCCTTGAATTTGCTTCCTAATTTCTATGCTTTCCATCACTGACATCCTTTACATGCCAATGATAGGAAGAGGAGAATCTTGCTGCAATTGTATCTCATGTTGGATTCCTCTCTTGGGAGGTAATCCCTTTGGTTCTTAAAACATTTCATCTTATTGGTTAACTCTGTCAACCAATTCAGATTTCAAATTCGAATCACAACCTTTAAAAGCTTCATTATCGACATCATTTTTGGGTTTGATCATGAGAAGCACAAAATTCTTGCTAGAATTCACTAGTCGTTTCATCTGCCCTGCACTAACAAGTGAAAGATTTTTTTTCTTGCTGTGAGCTCTCACAATATATTCTACTTCATCTTTGAATAAATGATATTTATTTTTATGTCGATGGAAGACAGATTTTTTATCATAAATGTATGGGTTGCCCAAAATGATGCCACATATATCTACAACACAATGTCAAGATCCACTTCATCCATGAATTTTGAGTGATAGAGAATTTTTGCTTACACTTTCTCGTAACCTACAATTTTGCATTGTCACATACCCATCCAAGTGGATACGGTTTATGATGTGGAACAATTTCTAGATTTAAACTCTTAACAATGTTTTCAGAGATAAGATTGGCTTGAAAGCCGCTATCAAACAACGTATCAATCTTGCTATGTTTTGAGATCACCCTTATGTGAAACAATTATATTTTCCTCTTTTCATTTGGAGTTTCATTTTCCGAGTTTGAAGAACTAGTGCTGGCAATGAATTCCTTTTCTTTGAACCTCATGGCTGTGATTTTAGTTTCATCACCCAAATCAGATCCCAAATCTTGTTGAGTGGTTGCAGTTGTCTTTTGTTTTCCCTTGTTGTTGTTTCTTTTTGGTCTCATTTCGGGATGAAACTTCCAATAGTGAGCTTCATCGTGATCCTCTTTGGAACAATGTTTGTATGTAAGTTTCTCTTCTTTTTTTTTTTATAGAATCATTTTTCTTTGCCTTCCCTTTGAAATCCTTTTCCTTTCCTTTACTCTTAAACAAATTTTTAATACCTTCTTCTAAGTGGCTTTCACACACACACCATCTAGATTACTGGGTTTAAACATTAAGATAGTATTCCTAAGGTAACTCTGTAAATCTCCTATGTACTTCAACAATGTTTCTTGTGATTGCAAATCTACACCTAACATCAAAGACCTTTTTTCTGAATTCTTGGGTGTAATCTTGCACATTTTGACCTTTTATCTGTTTAAGGTTCTGTCAATTCATGATGGCTTTCTGCATATAAGTTAGAGGGTAGAATTGTCTTTTAATTGCAACAATGAAATCATTCCAAGAAATTGAGATTTTACCGTGTTTTTTAATCTCCTCTTGGGTCTTTGATTCCCACCATACTAGTGTTGCACCCTCCATTCTCAAGGAAGCTAACTGAATCTTTATGTCATCCTCTTGAAGTTTTTGAATCCTACAATAGACCTCCAACTTATGACTCCAATTATCAAGCTTCTCTGTATTCACTTCACCATTATACATAGGCAACTCAAATTTAACATCAAGTTTTAAAAAAGGTGATTTACCAGTTCCTTTTGAAGAATGATGAGTATGAGTAAGGGTTGTGTTAGTGGAAGAGGGTGAAGATGCTTGTGAAAAAGAAGTTGAAGAAGATGGTGCAGAGGGTGGAGGTTTGTCTCCATTCCCATTACCTCCTTTTCCATTACCTCCTCCTGAAGAGGCTTCTCATTTGGGAGGTTTGGAGCTTTCCCCTTGCAACCAAGTATTCCTCTCTTCATAGAGTACCTTCACCATCTCTTTCATATAAAAGAAATCCTTTCTAAAGGTCTTCTCATCTTCTATCATGTTTGTAGGTTCTCCTTCATGAGACACTATCTTTGGAGTCTCAACTGCAACTTAATGTTGAACTAGTGTTGGAGATTGTGGCAACCTTGCTCTTCTTCCCCTTGACCCAACTTCAAGGCTTCCAACCAGCTTTCCTTTGCCTCTTTTGAGTTTTAACCTTGTAAGCATGACATAAACTTGCAAACAATTAAATCCTTCTTTCACAAAGCAAAACCAGTCGCTCTGATACCAAATTGATCTGATTTGAATATTAGCTTACAGTGCTAAGATCTTCCTCAGATTATAAACAAAATGATTTCATTGTTCTTAAGGATTCATGAATTTTTGCAAGTGAAATGAAGAGCTTTTATGTTCATTTTATGAGCAATTTAACATAAATCGGAAACTGAACAACATCATAAACATGTACAGAAGATCATCAAAAACAAATTACAACAAGCACATGATAGAGGAGTTCACCCCTCCTGGGCTGCGTCTCCTTGGTTCAACTTCCAATTGGCTTGGGCCTCTCTATTATGCTCAAAAGTGTAATTGTGTTTACAATGCTCAAATGCTTCTGAAACTTGCTCCAATGAGTCCAGCGTGTTCAAAAAATGGTCATCTAGCCTCTTTTTGCATCCAGTTTGGTGGAAAACTGAAGAAGTTATGGCTTCCCCCTGTTTTCGCATTATTCACTCCACAAATTTCTCCACATCCGATAGGAACCCACAATTTCACTCCAAAAATCTGCTAACCAAGCGAGAATTTTTCCCTGCGGCTAGCCATAATCCGGCGACACCAACTATCTATCACAAATCACAATCGGCAAGGACCGGAGGGCTTAAGGTTTGTGTACACGATGGGCGATTGCACGGTTGCGATGTAGCAAATGCGACGACACTATAAACTGGAATTGATGAACATCTCGCGTCCAAGAACTTATCACAAATTGCAGTTCTATGGTGTCTTGGTGAGTAATCATCATGGAGGCCTTTCCACTGTTGTGATTTACGATTGCGATATCACATTGAAATCCAAACCTGCTGAGGCCGATTTTCCGTAATGCCTCCCCTTCAACGATGTGCAATTGCGATCTATCACATCACACCTCCCACCGATTCTTGAAAGCCTTCCCGCCTACCTTATCGCATCGCAACTTGGCTGTTTTGGGGCCGATTTATAATGTCGACCCACCTGCGATTGCGATTTGTGACATGTAGGGGCCAATGGTGGCTTGCAACTTAGTGCCTTCTCATTCATTGAAGGACCTTGGAACATCATCTAATCCAGCCATCTGAGCAAGTCAAACCTAAACTTTGACTTGCCGTAACTTCTGCATACGAACTGAGATTTGAGTGTCGTTTGCAACTTTGGAATAAGAATGACGAGATCTTTGATATTAAGCTAAGTTTAACAAGATTCTGACACTTTGATTTTTGAGCATAATTTTAAGCGCCTCATCAATACATAACTCATAAAAACTTATTAAATCAAAACTTCATTAAACACAAATGAGGTAAATTAATATATATCATAATTCACAAAGGTTAGTGAGATATAAAAATTAAAATTAAAGAAAAGAGAGAAATTAAATCACACTCGTGTTAAATACATCTAGTTGAACTATGTGGTTTAAATAACATAACATTGAGTATTATTATTATTTAACTTGCATAACAATTAGAATAATTTAATTTAATAAATTCAAATAATAAATATTGGAGACTTATTAAATTAAATGTAATGTGTGAAACATTAGACAATCTAACCAAGTCAAATAAAGGCTAATAATTTCACGTTTTCGAGTGAGGGAAAATAATGAAAATGAGAATAAAATAAAAAAAGAAATAAAATTTAAAGAACTGGTTTTTATGACATTTGAATTTATGGTGCACAAAACCCTAAATATCATGTATTCATGGAATTAAACCTGCAACCAACAAACTCAAAATATGATTTAATATATTTGAGAATAATGCATAATCAAGTTAAGCCACCATTATGGAACAATGACAAGTGCATAAAATTGATTAAAATAGAACAGAGTGGAAAAATATAAAAAAATAAATTACAATATTATTAATAAAACCTCCATGTCACAATGAAGGAGACTATTTGCAGCATGTATAAGATGCTTGTAATAGTTAAAGTCTTCTTCCTTGGAGCTACCATCTTCCAACTTGTCAAAAATCTCTCTGAACAATCTTTTACATCTTTTAAATGTTTAGAAATTCATTTCTTTTTAATTCTCGTAACTTCCCTAATGAAATTATATTAATGATAATTATTTTGACTAGATGTAATACATATTGCATCATTTAAATAAATTCTCTCTCAAATCTGTCACGTTAAAAATTCTTTAAATAATATACCCTGCATTAAAAGAAAATATATAAATTAATTTTCAACTATAAAACACTATAATAAATGAAATTAATGGATTCGGTAGAGCAATCTCTGGTTGGGTCGCAGAATTCTCGGGCCAATGGATCCTCGGTGGTTGCGGGTGCCAATGAATCCTTGGTGGTTACTGATGGTGTGTCCAAAAAGGAGGGGCTGGTAAGTAGTGATACGGAGCAGTTACGCGGTGATGGGAAGGTTTCTGGCAGTTCGGCCCGCGTATGCTCTGTTTTAAACATCTATAACGAGCCTATGGCGCGTGGTAACCAACCTGCGTGTTTCCAGGAGCGATTCTCGGCGTGGAGAGGTAAGTTAGCTCCTGTAAACGAGGGTTTTGATGGCTGTTTCGATGGTGAAAACGGTGTTTCGATGGTGAAAACGGTCATACGGTGAGTTTTGTTTCCGCTCTTTCGTGTGGTGTTAACAATTTAGGGAGGGGCGTTATCAGTGAAATTGATAGATTTGGTAATGGCATTAATGGGGATTATTTTCGTAACTACCTTAGTAAGGATAATAAAGTTGATTTTGATATTAATGATAAGGGTAAGGTTGTAGACATTATTGCAGGTAGACATAATAGTAATATTAATACGGATATTCTTAGTAATTATTATGATAATGATTTTAATGATGATTGCAAATATAAAAATTTTAATAATTATAAAGAAGGTTGTTATAATGGTGAAAGTAAGGTTGAAGATATTAGTGTAGATAGACATAATATTAGTATTAATAAGGATAAATGTGGTAACTATTATGATAGAGATATTAAAGATGATAATGGTTTGGTTAGTGACCATAATGGTTGCAATTATAATAATTTTGGTAATTGTAAAAAGGGTCGTAATAATGTAGCTGTGAATAGGAATATTAGCTTGTTTGGTAGTGTTGGAAGCAAGGATGGCTTGGTGAGTGGTTCGAATCCTCTCCCTCAAGGCAATAAGGTATTGAATCTGTCGAGTTTTTCCTTTCCACCTGCAGTTTTTAATCTCTTAGGAAAGGGTCTTAACTTTGCCTTAGCACCCAGGAAAATCCCGGTTGATGACATCATTTGTGATGTAGAATTTGGCATTAAGAACCTTCCCGATAAGATTAAAGACACGATTAGGCAAGATTGTGTCGTTGCCCTAAGGAGAGCTAAGCCTCCCCGGAGCAATATCAGCAAGGCTGAGTTTGAGGCGTTGAAGGCTTTGAACAAGAATCATGAAATCGTGGTGTTAAAAGCTGATAAAGGTGGGGCTGCCGTCATTATGGATAGAAGTGATTACAGAAATAAGATGCTCGATCATCTCTGTAATAGTGGAAGTTACAAGAAGCTCTCGAAGAATTCCCTTAAGAAAGTATCCAGAGCAGTTGCTCTTGCGATCAAATCTTGCAATTCCACTATTCCTCTATCCCAGAAGCTTATCGAGGGAAACTCCATTGCTCCTAGGATTTATGGCCTTCCAAAGGTCCATAAGGAAGGGGTCCCCCTGAGGCCCATTGTCAACACCATAGGTGGTCCGACTTACCTCCTGGCCAAGTTCCTTGCTGCAAAATTGAGGCCCTTGGTTGGTCATACTGAGTCCTTCGTTAAAGACTCGGCTTCCTTTATTGATGATCTCAAGAGGATTAAGCTTGAGCCCGAGGACATTCTGGTAAGTTTTTACGTGGTCTCGCTTTACACCTGTATTCCAATCAATGAGGCCATGAAGGTGATTTATAAACTCACAGACCATGAGACGGCGAAGTTAGTTGAACTTTGCCTCACCTCCACCTTTTTCAGCTTCGAAGGAGAATTCTATGAGCAGACTTGTGGGGTTGCCATGGGCTCCCCCTTGTCCCCGGTAGTCGCTAATCTCTTTATGGAAGATTTTGATTCTAGGGCTTTGGCCTCATCTCGTCTCCTTCCGAAGCTTTGGAAAAGATTTGTTGACGACACTGGTGTTGTCTGGTCTCATGGTCATGATGAGCTTGATCAATTTTTCAAGCATCTTAATAACCAGTCCCCCGCCATTAAATTCACGATGGAAAAAGAAGACAATGGTTGTCTTCCGTTCCTGGACGTTCTCATCTCGAAGAAAGCGGATGGTTCATTCTCTCATCAGGTGTTTAGGAAGAATACACATACTGAACAGTACTTGCATGCTTCTTCCCATCATTTTCCAGCTCAAAAGTTAGGGGTTCTAAGCACTCTCGCCACCCGGGCTGTTAGAATCTCGGATGAAGAGAGCTTGGAAAAGGAGAAGGCTCATCTCCTAGATGTCTTTGGGAAAAATGGTTACAAGAGACACCTGGGTCTTAAGGCCTTCCTCAAGGCTAAGAAGGACCCGTCAATCCGTAAGGATTCCAGTGATCGTGCCATGGGGGTCAACCTTCCTTATATCCAAGGGACCACGGATAAGATTGCGAGGATTCTGAGAAAGTTTGATGTACCCGCTACTTTTAGACCTCTTAATACTATCCGTAGCTCCCTCAGGTCTGTGAAAGATCCTATTGACCCTAAAGACATGAAAGGCGTTTATGTCATTCCGTGTTCCTGTGGGATTCTGTATATTGGTGAGACAGGTCGCTCTATTAATCAGAGGATTAGCGAACATTCGGCTGACTTGAAGCATGGTAGGACCAAGTCCTCAGCCCTGGCTGAACATGCTGAGAAGACGATGCATCATGTGTGTATCGAAGAGGCTCAAGTCATTGCTAAAGTTGCTCAGTTTCACCATCGCAAGTTTAGAGAGGCCCTGGAAATAGAAAAAAGGCCGAATAATCTTAATAGGGATGATGGCTGGAAGATCAGCAGCTGCTGGGTCCCAGCCCTGTCTTCCTAGCCTCCGCGGTCCCTTCTTGGTAAGGGCTCATTATTTCTGATTTCCTGCCCTTGGGGGTTGTTTCCCTTGGTGGGTTTAATTATTCTTTTGTTCTTTCTCTTGGTTTTATTTGTTTTTCCCCCTTTTAATTATCACCCGTCGGGTATAATTCATTCCCCTCTTTTCCCTTTATTTTGGAAGATTTTTTATTAAAAATGTTTAATTATAATCTAGCCTTTATATTATATGGTAATTTGGACCTTCCTTAGAATGCAAAGTATTTATTTACTTATTATTCTAACGACCTATTGCTATTGTTATTAATATATTTGGAATTAATAAATTAATTAATAAATTATGTTTTGTGGAAATAAGGTAATGAGTTAGTAATAATTTCCTTTATTCTTTTTATAATAAAAAGATTTTATGTTTATTAGTTCTTAGGTAACTTTAAAATATCCCTGATATAAAGTAAAAATTCCTTGTATATTTATCTAATAATATTTTATACAAATTTATATAATATAAATAAAATACGACTAGAACGTTAGGTTTTTGAAATATTATTAGATATATATTTATATATTTACATATATGTATATTCATATATAATTTATAATTAATGGTTTTAGTGTGGGTAACGAACCAGTGTTTCTAATATTTATTTTTACCTTATTTAAGGAATAAATATATTTTTATCTATTAATTATATAATAAATTTAGGAACTAAGCAATAAATAGGGTATTATTTTGGGTATAAAAAAATATTAGAATATATATATTTATGTATAATGAAATAATAATTCAAATAAATATTTGATTTATTTATATATATTTATATATATTTATTTGTAGTGGATTAATAATTTATATAAATAAATGATTTATTTTACATTTGATCGATTTAATTTTTACCTGGTTACCTAGCTCCATAAATATAATAGTTATTTATATTAAATTAGTTAAGAAAAGTTTGACTGGGGTCCTTAAGTGGAAAAGTAGCTGTTAGACTTTTTAGCCGTTTGAGTCTCTGCTTAGACTATTTAACACGCTGAACTGGATCTGTATCTTCAACTTGTCCTGACGATGAACCACACTAGTTGGTTCGAAACGTGTCGACAAATGATGAATGATGTGATTTTGCCGAAAATTCTATAAACAAAAGAAATTAAAATATAACTCACAATTTCATAATGTTCTTCTCATAATATTATCTCACTTACATTATTAATGAAATTTAATTTTTTACCTTATGTGAGACCTAGTAAATTTTTTCCCACTATATAAAACATTAGGTTATAAATATGTATTTAACGTGAACGCATTTTCCAGAAATGCAAGATAAAATACAAAATTGTAAATGTTGAATGCTTATATTTCAAGAAAACCTACTATGAAATCTCAATGCTCCTCCCATGCTAAATTGATACTTGCACAATTTCTTTACCCAACCATTAGAAATAAAAAAAATTGAGTTTAAATGAATGAAATCTGAAATTTATATATATCTTAAATTTTAATTATGTATTCCAAATTTCTAATTTGACATAAATTTCAAATAAATTTTTAAATAATGTAGACAATATAATCTTACATAAAATCTCAATAATATTATAATATATTAAATTTAATTTTAAATAAAATTATATATATAATTATAATTTTTAATAAATAAATACATATATCTTTTATTTTTAAATATATGTGAATTTTAATATAATACATGTATTATATATAAGAATGTTAAAATGTGTACTTATGTATTAAACTTCATTTGAAATCCTAAATACTTGTGTTGTTAATCATGAGAAGAAGCTTGGAGGAGAGAGAACTCCGGTCACGATGAAAACCAAATGAAATGTTGAGCATTGAAGTTTGTGATCAAATGCTCTTTCAAGTTCCAATAAAACCCTTGTTACTTGGGGGGCTTGCTTAAGTCAATAAGTCATTTACAACATTTGTTTCGAGTGCGTTAAAGGTCCATGTCCACCCCTTGGAAATTATTTGTGCTATATTGGGTCCATAATTATCATAGGCATGGTTGATCGAAGGACGGTTAAACGTTTTACATCTTTCAAAGTTGTTTGATGAGGGGTAGGCTAGAGTGTCAGTCGTATTTGACGGCTAAATTGTCGCACGACGCACAATCTACCCATCAAATTCCAACCATGGGACAAAGTAAGAACAAAGTTCAAGTCAATCATCTCTTTTATTGCTTAATCCTACCATCGATGTAAGTTTTGAAAGTAAAGGGAAATAAATTTTGTTTGCGTGTTCGGTTGAACTTGATGGTACGCGAAAGAAATTTCCTTTTTGACCTTCACGTAAAGGTGGAATTGTTTTAGTGTCAAATGCTTGAAAGATTCCTTTCATTTCCATTAAAGAAATAAACAAGTGAAACGGAGGTGAAAAAGGTTGTTTGCAGGTTAAAAACCCGCATTTAGAAAGCAACTTATCCCATGTTGAAATGATTTGTTTGGATGGTTGGATCTGATATGTACCGTGCATTGTTAATGCAGGAAAGCTAAGTGAATGAATTCATAGGAGTTTCCTTTCTCATGAATGAAAGCCACCTTGCGAACTATTTCTTCATATTCTTGGTATAATTGTGGGCTAGGTTTAATATATAAAAGAAACCTGAAAATGACAAATTTAGAAAATTTTAGGAGGTTATTATTTATCCATTTAAACTTATTATTTTGCACATCCCTCTATATTAAATGTTATTTTCAATTAAAAAAAAGAAGGCATATATGTTCTTTTGAATTTGATACGGAGAGAACAAGTTGCACCAGATTGGAAGGTCGAAAGAACCAGATCTGTTTCAAAACGGGGAAGGCAAATCGTGAAAGCATTTTCATATGAAATATTCAAAATAAGGCAATTCAGATAGTGAAAGCATTTTCATATGAAACATTTTAGGATCCATCCTTAGAGATCCACAAGAAAATTTCTCGGAAGAAACTGTGGCGAATATAGTCAAATCTCGTCTTCTACATCGTAGCGAATTCTACACAGGACATTAGTAGTCCATCATATTGTAATGTGGCATACAACATGTCTTCAAGGTATACAATGTGTTCAATTATTCGCCCATCATATTGTAATGTAGCATACAACATGTTTTCAAGACATTAGTAGTCCATCATATTGTAATGTGGCATACAACATGTCTTCAAGGTATACAATGTGTTCAATTATTCGCCCATCATATTGTAATGTAGCATACAACATGTTTTCAAGGTATATGAAATGTCCTCCTCCTTGTCTCGCTCAATTAGTAGCCCATAATATTGTAATGTGGCATACAACATCTCTTTAAGGTATATAATATGTCTTCTTTTTGGGAGCTATGAGCTAATAGCTATTCACTTAACATAGAAAAAGGGGAGAAGGTTAATATATGGTTGTGGTATAGTGTGGAAAATAAAATTATAACAATATTTATTTTTTTCTTTAATTATTTACTTTTTTTTGTCATATAGTTATATGCATATGCATTTATATATTTTTTTGTTATTACTTAATGTTATGTGACATCTTTTCCTAATGACCTATAAAATACTTGGCAATGCAATAAATTATGAATAGAGTTTAATATCATTTGTTCATTATCAACTAATAAAAGATATTCATTTCTCTATTTTGAGAATAAACTCAGTTTCAAAAGTAAAACAATAAAATAAATGCTAATAAAGATAATTATTCATATTGCGGGAAAAAATCCAACAATGAAAATGAAGAAGGTTATGCGAAAAGACACATATATTCAAGTACAATCTAAAAAATTCATTAAACACAAACAACAACTAATAATTATACTATAACGAGAGCTAAAGGGAAATCACCAACCATTACTAATTAAATTATAAAGCCAAAAGGACAATGACGGAACATAAGAATTATTTCTATGCATTTTAACAAATATATCACTTAGCTTTTAACAAATATATCACTTCGTTTTTAACAGTTACTCCAACAAAGAGTAACGATGAAGAGTAATCTCTAATAATTTTCATATTGGCCAATTGTTACGACACATAATTAGGTTCTTTTTATATTTCAAGTACTTTGCTTACTCAAGCGATAACATTCATAAAGTAATAAAATTTACTTACAATAGATATGGAAAACATCGTAAAGGAATGAAAAACCTAGAACTACTCACTAATACCCGAGTTAGTGTAGAAATATTCACTAATACCCAAGTCTCAACCAATATTGTACAACCAAATATTATATGGACTGACAAGATGAAACTTTGCGTTGCAACACAATCCCGATGTGTCTCCAACGAAATTCCCTAAGCTATAAATCTTTAATCTGAGCACTGGTGATTAAATGGTAAGGTGACAAGCTATCACGAATATAAAAATAGGCATTACTCTCATCCAGAATCTCTGGTAGACAATGTTTAGGAGATTCCCTGAACTGTTGTCAATAATTGTAATCAAGACTTGATATTTTTTATTGGGGCACTCTGCACTTGTATATCAATGATTAAAATATTAGCAATAAAAAACTGGTTATCAAATTTGGAGCAAAGGGATCAAAATGATAAATGATACTATACTAACCATTTTAGACCGAGTGGCTGCTCTTTCTTTTAAGAATGGGTAGGGGTTAAAACAATTACCATATGACTCAACCCAGATCTTCAATTTGGAATAATTGTAATTCAATTCAAGAGAATCTGCACGGAACATAACACCACCCCTAGTAGAAACACTCTCTTAGTTTTGTTGGGAATGAACTTTTAAAACTCCTCCAACAGGTAAACATCTTTAGAATATGAATGCATTAATTCGATGGATTGTAATTTGGTTCAATCATTGTTCCCCAAAAACCATAAAAAATTTTCAAAAAGTTTCAACAACAAACTAAGTTTATAAGAATTTCAAAAGAAAGAACTATAATATAGGATATAGGATGCAACAGATATAGGGAAAAAATAGGAAAAAATGAACTTTTCAACTTACCTGTAATGTGAGAATCCCATGCCCATTACAGAGGAAATATCAAGGTCTGAATCTTGAACCGTGATTCCCTCGCCTAGAACCCCGACAAGCTTCATTGACAACTGGAAAGAGTACCATCTCAATTATTTCCTTATCCATCAAGGAAATTGGCTACCAAAACTGAGAAAACATGTTTGGTCTAAAAAAGTGGTATGAAATAAAATAAAAATGAAGAAAATATTTCCAAATAATACTGCAACAGAAGTAAAAATTACTTTACTATTGACAATCAAACCAGCCATGCTCCTTGACTTCTCAATATATTTCTTGATTTGAGGGTCTTGAGGGCCTTTTGTCTATCATCATACAAATAGAAACCTTTACACGTTGTCTCACCTGCGAAAAAAGTGCCATATAAGTGCCATATAATTACCAACTAAAGAACAAAACAGAGTATTGCACACAACAAAAATCACAGAATGAAGCGAGCAACGACAATATATATTTGATTTTAATTGCAGAATGAAAAATACATTTGCTTGAGAAAGAAAGAACTGAATTCCATCCACGAATCTCTACAGATTCTTATCGACCTATGTTTATCGACCGAGCAAGTATTGCTGCATCAGAAACCAAAAACTTTAATTTCAATCTCCATTAAAAAGGTTATGAAAAATTTCACCGAGTTCGTTACCTAAAACCTTATAAGCAATGGAAATAACAATAAAAAAATTATAAAATCTGGGAGGTCCCTCCCATGGGTAAATGTAGAGATAAATTCCAGTATAGTGCCAGTATCAATCACCAGTCTTGCGAACTATGGACGTCATTTGTTGCAAGACACCAGTCTTTATAACCGAGCTCTCCAACAAGCTCTGTAATATGGAAGAGCAACCGACAATACAGAGTCCCGATAGTTGAACCGTCTTTTATGAATCCGATGGCTGAAACAATTTACTGCGTAAAAATAATATATATGTTTTTATATTATATAATAAAAAATAATTAATTAAGAAATTATATTTTTTATTTATGATTATGATTTCTTATAACATTACTTTAATTGGCGAAGGTTTTTTAGTTAAAAATATTTTATTATTGAAAAATTATTAGTTACCTATTTTAAAATTAAATCAATAGAAAGTAATCCTTTCGCATAAATTTCCCTTATATAAAAATATTCCATAGAACCAGTGACCTCTTTGGCTTTATACAAATATTGTGTAGAAAATCTAAAAAATCGCACACACATTTTTTTTATTAATATAATAAAATAAAAAAAAATTCAACCTACATCCATGAAACAAAAATACCACAACCCTAATACAATAAACCGCATAAATAAAAAGTGTTCTTGTGGTTGTTTTTGAGGTTATTAAAAGACAGATATTTGATTTTTTCAAACGAGCTAATCTTCATACACAATCCTCGTGCAAGACCTAACTTTTGAAACACAATCCTAAGAAAATGATTTATTAATAAGTATGGTTGGAATTCATATATAGTTGTATAGTTATTTTCGTATGATCACTAATGTTTAGAACCAAACTGCCCCTAGCAAGCAGTCTAGGGATAAACTTGAATAATTTGAATCTAAAATATTTTGTAATATAATACTTTGTTGAGCAACCATATATATATAATAGATAGATGATCGGTTCAAAAAAAATATTTAACATTTAGATTATATAATCAAAAAGTTAATTAATTAAAAAATTAATCAATTATAAGATTAGATTAGTTTAATTTTTATAGTTATTAAATAAATGTAATGATCACTCTCTCTCTGTACCAATATTGTATGGACTATCCAAAAATCCATGCATCACAGAAAAAGCCAAATTCAACATGCATGCAAGAAACCAAAATACCACAATCCTAATACAATAAACCGCATAAATAAAAAAGTGGTCTTGTGGTTATTTTTGAGGTTATTAGAAGACAGATCGTGTGATATTTTCAACCGAGATAATCTTCATACACAATACTCGTGCAAGACCTAATCTTGCGACGCAATCCTAAAACAAGATAGCTTATTCTCTCAGAACTATTTGTTATGTTTCACGATGAATTAAATAACATAATATTTCGAAATAACTACGACGAAGATCATAGAGGTTCATTTTATTTTTATACTGTAACTCAGTTTCGTTTAATCTCAATACGTTCAATACAGAATTAAAATGTTACGAAAAACAATAAATATAGGCACTGACATGCATATGGTCTCCGATATTTACAACGAAAGCTCCATCAATGGGTTCCACTGTAACCCACGTTTCACCATCGTCCTTTGTGGCTTGAAGGCCTCCAACATTGTCTTGCAGTATAATGGTAAGAGTTCCTGGATCGGTACGTCTCTTGAGGCCTAACTTTAAAGTGGGGTGGGGGCAAGTTGGGTAGTAATTCAAGAGAACTTTCTGTTGGCCTTCTCCACAGGCTTTCTCGATCGCATCCGCTTCAATTCCTAGCGATTCTGAGATGAGCCCAAGTAGTGTTTTGCTCAACTCCATCATCGTATCGCTGTAGTTCGCTAAAGCTTCCCTGAAAAACAATGACAGTTCGAGTGTGGGATAGATAAAATATATGATCGTGTAATGCACTAGATAAAGTACACAAACCAAGGAAATGCAGGCTAACCTGAACTGAACTGGCTTTGCAGGCCAGCTTTGAATGTCCTGAGCCGGGTAGCATGGCGTGATGTATAGTTCTCTCCAGTCCTTGAAGGGGTCATCGTTGATAAAGCTCCCATTTCCATAGCCTACGAACTGGCCTGCCTGTATGGCGTACTGCATCTTCTCTTCCACTGGAAGCGAAAAGAACTCCTCGGCACAACACATTATCTGAGAGTTCAGTTCTGCAGGGACGCCATGATCTATGATCTGGAGCATTCCCCACTCTTCACAGGCCGCTCCGAGTTCTCTTATTAGTTGTGCGTGCTCTGCTCCTCCCGATAGTTGAACCGTCTTTTATGAATCCGATGGAGCATTCCCCACTCTTCACAGGCTGCTCCAAGTTCTCTTATTAGCTGTGCGTGCTCTGCTCCTCCCGATAGTTGAACCGTCTTTTATGAATCCGATGGCTGAAACAATTTTAATCGTCTAACAACAAAATCAAGCGCTCACAAATGGACACATAACCTCAAAGGAAAGTTGATTTCATATGGAAACGCCTTACGGCGTAATTATAATAACTAGCATTTGCATCAGATGTTGTAAAGGAAACGCCGTAAAAGCATAAAGTGCGGAAATCCATTATCCATGTAGTGTGTGCATTATTCAACAAGGTGGATCTCTCTAAATTTGTTGCAAACATTTATGTTGTTGCATTGCTAATTTATTAGAATCTACTACTACCTCCTCTTCTTGGAATATTAAATTTTTTATTAAGATCCCTCTGATTATTGGCATCACATTTACATTTCATAAGGTTAATTTCAAAGAAAAGAAACACCTCACGAATAAGACAATGATCAAAATAAAAGTAATGTAACAATCTATATCATTATATCTATAAATGGATAAGTTGAGAGGTGACATGCATTTTTGACAAACTTAGCCTAACAACTAATAAATCGATATCTATTAAAAACATAAGTATAGAAGTGTCATACAATTTAATAAATCTAAATCCTTATTATGATCGTGCCATCCTTTCATTCATATGTGAACTACATGAATTTAAGCGGTCACAACTAACTCATATATATTAATAACTATGGTAAAGTGTATATTATTTTGAACAAGGTTGTATAATTAGCATTTTTTTACCTAATATTAATTTAATTATTGAATTTTAAAAAATAAGAATTAGTTTTTACATTTAAGAAAAAGCATAATTATTATTTTTTATTGTTTAATTTAATTATTCAATTTTGAAAAGTATGAACTAGTTTTCATATTATTGTTCTCTATCGTTAATTTAATTATTGAATTTTGAAAAATATAAACTAGTTCTCACATTTGATGATGATGGTGGTTAACGTTCACTAAAACCACAAAGCAACTACTTTTGTTTAATTTAAATATAATTAAATTATAATAAAAAACAATAAAAACATACACCTTTATATTAATAAAAATTACAATTAAAATAACAAA
>APFE030817280.1:16068-34000 GCA_000404065.3 Pinus taeda | reverse complement strand
TTTTTTTTTCCATTGGCTAAGTCATAAAATGCCAGTAACCTAAATAAATCACAACTAATATGGCATCAGTTCAAGGATTTCCACACATCTTCACCTGTGAAAAACCAATATATTGTAAGGACAACATTGGTCTAGTACTTCTCGGAATGTAGGTTGTAACTAATGATTCCTGGGGAGTAAGTGCCCTAAATCATACAACAAATGGCTAAAGGGGATGCAGAAAACATAGGGCTCTGTCAACTCACAGAGTCTAACCTTCCTACAGTTCCATGGCCTATGGGAGAAAGAACTGTGCTAAAGAAGCAACATTTACGTTTCATATATCTGCTGAAGAGGGATTTAATTGTACAGATCTATTACTTATACAAATACAAGTATCACAAATTCCTCTTCTGATCAATAGCACAGGGCAATGATTTACTGAAGAACCCCTTCCTTTTTAATTATTATTATTTATTTTTTTTTGGATTTTTTTGATGGGAATAGCATTTCCCCCTAATTACTGGTTGTTTCTTTTCTAGGAATGTTTTTAAATAGAAACAATCGGAGGAACACGTTGTCTCTAGACTGTGATAATTCAACTTTATAGTATTCTACTTAGGGCTTGTGACTGAGGAAAGATGAATTTATCCATTTTAAATTTCTCACACAACATGGGACCCAAAATCAAATCTTATATTAGTGATCACGGCAAGTAGATGCAATGCAAAATAGTTTAATTTGGTTATTTATAAAGGCATAGTATGAATTAAGAATAACAAAAGTACCAGTTAACCAATGGAAACAATATAACAGCTGAATGGACTCCCAACCAATTTCACATCATCTTGTAGATCATTAAAAAACACACATCGAAGCATTAACGCAAATAACGTTTCAGGGAATATATTGCCAAGGGTCCAAATATAAACTCATTGGAAATATCAGGGGAAATATTGAAAATTATCCGAAAATATCAGCAAGAATAAACTTGGAACTGAGGAATTCTTAATATATCATTGACAACCTGAAAATCTTGGGAGAAACTGGAAATATCAAGAGAAATATATAGTGAGTCCTGAGCAACAGCAAGGTCTCTACTCTGTTTTTTCTCACCTAGAGCACAAACTGTATTAATCAATTTTTCATTATTCATCTTCTCAACCTTCAACTGACTCTGTGCTTTCAAAAATTGATGATAAGATGATAAGACGTTGTTGTAATTCATCGTTCTGTGGCAGCTCAGAGCTCTTTTTAGGACGAGCAGACTGTTCCTTCCATTCACATGCGCACCATCCACGTCTTCCAACCGTATGCCAAGCTCAGTCAAGTTCAGAGTAGTATGAGAAGCATCTCTAACACTATCATCCGAAATTCTGCACTTCATCACAAGGGTACCCTGAACAACCCCAAAAAGAAGAAATTTATGAGCAGGAAGCATGGAACCGAAGAGCAAAAGGAAATCCTCGTCGGTAGGCCAATGTTTTTGTCCTCCTAAAGGACTCCAGCTTGAAAGGTTCACTGTTTGTTTTTCCCTTCTATTCATAAGGATCCAACTAAGCCTTATGTTGTTCCAAATCTCTCTCCAAAGTTTCCCATCTTTCCTTTCCCTCTCAAGAGATGTGATTGGTGGCAACCCTTCTGCCAAGGAGATATTGGCCTGGCTCGCTCCGTTCTCGGCTTTTTCAAAACTACTTAGCAAATCAATACTGAAAGGAGAGTTACTATCAGCTGCACCTGGGATTCCCCAAAGTATTTTGGAATAAATTGCTTTATCTCTATAATGTACATCAACGAGGGAAACAAAATCAGAGGAATAAACACTATGGAGCTCTTTATGACAGTACTCAGATAGCGATTCTTCTGATTTGCTGAAGTCCAAATTGCAGTCAATAGCATAAACTCTCTCTGTAAACAAAACCGTTGGAAAGCAATCTGTGTAGAACTTCCGAAACCCACCCAATGCAGAAATCAAACTTCTTACTTCCTCATTTCTAGTAGAAGGCCATAGTGACGAGTATAGTTCCTCCCAAGTGTGCTCCTCTCTTGTTGCAGAACGGAAAAGAGAGGATGCACACTCTGCGTTGGCAATTGTTACACCATCCACCCGCTTTAAGATATCACAAATTAGGTCAGAATTCAAAGCCATGATCCCTGCAACTCTTGAGAATTCAATCGAAAGCCCAACTTAAAAGCACATCTAAGCCTAGCATTCAACTGCAGATTCTTCCTTCAATAAAGGACCAGATAGAGACAATAATTCATATCACATCCACTCAAACTGATGCGTATATCAACCAAGACATGCACCGGGATTTAACACCCAAAGAATAATCTTCACCAATGTTTAACAAGGCAACATAATGTTCCAAAGTAAGTGGCCCTCCCAGAATTCACCTTCCATGCATGCCTCCTGGCTTTTCCTGCATACACAAAAACATCCTGCAAAAATCATTTATTTGTTTTTCAAAAAACCTGGTACTTTAATACTGAAAGGGATGCAGTTACCATCCCTTCGAAGTAAACATGCTAAAACATTATTACATCAAAATGGCTTTCACCCTATTTATCCATGCAAGTAAGGCAACCAGATGACTTTATCAATAGAGTACAAAATCCAGAATCTTTATATTTTAGTTACCCTTTCAGCATGAAGTAGCTCTGTACCGGTTCTGATTATTTGTTTTTCAAAAAACCTGGTACTTTAATACTGAAAGGGATGCAGTTACCATCCCTTCAAAGCAAACATGCTAAAACATTATTACATCAAAATGGTTTTCACCCTATTTATCCATGCAAGGCAACCAGATGACTTTATCAATAGAGTACAAAATCCAGAATCTTTATATTTGAGTTACCCTTTCAGCATGAAGTAGCTCTGTACCTGTTCTGATTATTCCCAAGCATACTACCAACAAAGGTGATCAACTGTTTTGAAACAGAGTACATGCAATCTGAACTTCTATACCATCATGGCTGTGTTTCTTTCCATAACATGCCATTAAAAATGTGAAGATTCCGTCATGGTTGTGTTTCTTTCCATAACATGCCATTAACAATGTGAAGATTTCCACTGATTTTGTAACTTTTTATGCCGACGGAATTGCATGTGTATTACCTACTTCTTGGACATAACTAATCTACTCTTGAGTCACCAAAGAGCTGACATCTTTACGCTTGAAAAACTGTACAAAAGACCCACATGCCTGCTCATATATTCTTAAAATAGTCACCAAAGAGCTGACATCTTTACGCTTGAAAAACTGTACAAAAGACCCACATGCCTGCTCAGATATTCTTAAAATACTGTCCAAAACAACTTTTCAAAACACCTAGTTTGGTGTTCAGAGAGTTAACTATTTTGAGAGTGCAGAGTCTATTTAAGAGCAAAAGGGGACAGAGCCCACACAAGGGTACTGCAGCTATATACATGTAAATGCATGAAGCAAAGGTACACAGGTAAAAAATCGAAAACAGAAAGGGCGCTTACTTTGAATTTGAAATGGTGAAATATCAAGATTGTTTCTATGAATGCTTGAATTTGAAAATCTCGTTTCTAGGAATTTTCTTTGATCATTTGAGTGGATGTACCTTAAAGGATTCACAGAGGCAGGAGTTTCTATGAATTTTCAATCATCAATTGATTGGATGTACGTTATAGGATGATTCACAAGGGCGGGAATCGATTAAGATGGTTTCCGCTTTGGGCTATTTATAGCCCTGGGTTATTGATGGATCTGGGTTTTTCTGTAAAATCTGTAGTGGGTTCCCGAGGGCCTAGTTAGAATGTAGGGTTCTTGAATTATGCTGAGCTTTGATGAAGTAATATAAAGGGATTAGGATTTGGGTGTGTAAGTGTTTCTCATATGTGTCTCTGCCTCTGCTTAAATTTTTTCATTTCATCACAAGTTGTTATGGTCCAGAAAGGGGTTAGATTAGGGAATGAATATCTGTTTCAGTCACATTAAAACTTACATCTGAACAAATAGAAGTTCAGATTGCATGTACTCTGTTTCAAAACAGTTGATCACCTTTGTTGGTAGTATGCTTGGGAATAATCAGAACAGGTACAGAGCTACTTCATGCTGAAAGGGTAACTCAAATATAAATATTCTGGATTTTGTACTCTATTGATAAAGTCATCTGGTTGCCTTGCATGGATAAATACAGTGAAATTACAGGAATCCGAAAAGGGAGCACATTTGTGTTCAGATCAAAAATTCAGCTTATATAGAAGCATCAGCTAATATATGGAAAGACTGGAGGGATAACTAAGAACCTAAAAATGCTAACACCAAAATACAAATATTTAGCCTGGATGAACTACAACTGACGATAAGATCATTACAATTGTATTATAAAGTTCAAAAAAATACAGAAAGAAAACGTATAAGCATTAGATATATATATATAGAATCTCATTCCAAGTTGAAATCTTTACACAGTATTAAACTGGGCAAGAAGCACAATAACGTCACTACTAAAGAAATCCCATCTCAAATCACTAACTTAAAGTGTACACACTCCTTACTCATATAGTACCATCAATATGCCTGCAAGAATACAACCAAGAATGTTTTGATATATCCCAGTTATCTTTGTTTGGCTTCTGTAAAGAAATACTCCTATTATGCCTTGAATCTGCGAGGCCAGCTAAGATAACAACCAGAAGCTTAGCTAAAAATTCATGCTCTTTTGCTTCTGCTATAGAATTTTTTTTCCCTTAAACACAGTTCTCTAGTAAGTGGCTTCCTCAAAGACTCAAACGCAATCCAGCTGACCATGTCTCCAATCACCAGATCAAACCAAACTTTTAGCTCCTCACAGCCACCAACCAAGAAGCTAATCAACAGTTGAGCACTGCAGCTTTTGAACTCAAAATTTTACTCTCCAACACGAACACTAATATTGTTTCTGTGAACTTTAACTTTGCCTGGTTGATGAGATTTCCTCAGATTCTCTCCAGCATCATCATAGCTTTTGAGAGACCTTTTGAGAGACCTGAGCAACAGCAAGGTCTCTACTCTGTTTTTTCTCACCTAGAGCACAAACTGTATTAATCAATTTTTCATTATTCATCTTCTCAACCTTCAACTGACTCTGTGCTTTCAAAAATTGATGATAAGATGCTAAGACATTGTTGTAATTCATCGTTCTGTGGCAGCTCAGAGCTCTTTTTAGGACGAGCAGACTATTCCTTCCATTCACATGCGCACCATCCACGTCTTCCAACCGTATGCCAAGCTCAGTCAAGTTCAGAGTAGTATGAGAAGCATCTCCAACACTATCATCCGAAATTCTGCACTTCATCACAAGGGTACCCTGAACAACCCCAAAAGGCAGAATTTTATGAGCAGGAAGTATGGAACCGAAGAGCAAAAGGAAATCCTCGTCGGTAGGCCAATGTTTTTGTCCTCCTAAAGGACTCCAGCTTGAAAGGTTCACTGTTTGTTTTTCCCTTCTATTCACAAGGATCCAACTAAGCCTTATGTTGTTCCAAATCTCTCTCCAAAGTTTCCCATCTTTCCTTTCCCTCTCAAGAGATGTGATTGGTGGCAACCCTTCTGCCAAGGAGATATTGGCCTCGCTCCGTTCTCGGCTTTTTCAAAACTACTTAGCAAATCAATACTGAAAGGAGAGTTACTATCAGCTGCACCTGGGATTCCCCAAAGTATTTTGGAATAAATTGCTTTATCTCTATAATGTACATCAACGAGGGAAACAAAATCAGAGGAAGAAACACTATGGAGCTCTTTATGACAGTACTCGGATAGCAATTCTTCTGATTTGCTGAAGTCCAAATTGCAGTCAATAGCAGAAACTCTCTCTGTAAACAGAACCGTTGGAAAGCAATCTGTGTAGAACTTCCGAAACCCACCCAATGCAGAAATCAAACTTCTTACTTCCTCATTTCTAGTAGAAGGCCATAGTGACGAGTATAGTTCCTCCCAAGTGTGCTCCTCTCTTGTTGCAGAACGGAAAAGAGAGGATGCACACTCTGCGTTGGCAATTGTTACACCATCCACCCGCTTTAAGATATCACAAATTAGGTCAGAATTCAAAGCCATGATCCCTGCAACTCTTGAGAATTCAATCGAAAGCCCAACTTAAAAGCACATCTAAGCCTAGCATTCAACTGCAGATTCTTCCTTCAATAAAGGACCAGATAGAGACAATAATTCATATCACATCCACTCAAACTGATGCGTATATCAACCAAGACATGCACCGGGATTTAACACCCAAAGAATAATCTTCACCAATGTTCCAAAGTAAGTGGCCCTCCCAGAATTCATCTTCCATGCATGCCTCCTGGCTTTTCCTGCATACACAAAAACATCCTGCAAAAATCATTTATTTGTTTTTCAAAAAACCTGGTACTTTAATACTGAAAGGGATGCAGTTACCATCCCTTCGAAGTAAACATGCTAAAACATTATTACATCAAAATGGATTTCACCCTATTTATCCATGCAAGTAAGGCAACCAGATGACTTTATCAATAGAGTACAAAATCCAGAATCTTTATATTTTAGTTACCCTTTCAGCATGAAGTAGCTCTGTACCGGTTCTGATTATTTGTTTTTCAAAAAACCTGGTACTTTAATACTGAAAGGGATACAGTTACCATCCCTTCAAAGCAAACATGCTAAAACATTATTACATCAAAATGGTTTTCACCCTATTTATCCATGCAAGGCAACCAGGCAACCAGATGACTTTATCAATAGAGTACAAAATCCAGAATCTTTATATTTGAGTTACCCTTTCAGCATGAAGTAGCTCTGTACCTGTTCTAATTATTCCCAAGCATACTACCAACAAAGGTGATCAACTGTTTTGAAACAAAGTACATGCAATCTGAACTTATATACCGTCATGGCTGTGTTTATTTCCATAACATGCCATTAAAAATGTGAAGATCCTGTCATGGCTGTGTTTCTTTCCATAACATGCCATTAAAAATGTGAAGATTTCCACTGATTTTGTAACGTTTTATGCCAACGGAATTGCATGCTTATTACCTACTTCTTGGACATAACTAATCTACTCTCGAGTCACCAAAGAGCTGACATCTTTACGCTTGAAAAATTGTACAAAAGACCCACATGCCTGCTCAGATATTCTTAAAATAGTCATCTTTACGCTTGAAAAATTGTACAAAAGACCCACATGCCTGCTCAGATATTCTTAAAATAGTCACCAAAGAGCTGACATCTTTACGCTTGAAAAACTGTACAAAAGACCCACATGCCTGCTCAGATATTCTTAAAATATTGTCCAAAACAACTGTTCAAAACACCTAGTTTGGTGTTCAGAGAGTTAACTATTTTGAGAGTGCAGAGTCTATTTAAGAGCAAAAGGGGACAGAGCCCACACAAGGGTACTGCAACTATATACATGTAAATCTCTTCCGATGGAGGAAATCTGAAGCCCCTGCAGCCACTGGATCCAATACCCAAGGATTCTGAGCCTCTGCAGCCTTGGCTGCAGCAGCCTTCATTGAAACAGTCCAATCAGGGGTCAGAGTCCCAATATTGATGCACAAGCCCTTAGCATGAGGAGTAAAATATGCAATCTCTTCAAAGGCATGAACCATGGCCGGAGAAGCCCCTGCTGCCAAGCTATTAGCCATTATGTCCATGGACATTATGCAATCTCTTCCGATGGAGGAAATCTGAAGCCCGAAAGATCCATTGAAAACTTTGCCTGCAAAACCCTAACTGGAGATAAAACATCGTCAAGCTCCAAGCTCCTCTAGTCGGATGTCCAGAGACGCTGCCTGCTCAGGGAGATTTGAAGCAGCGAGAATGCGATTTGAACCAGCAGCGAGAATTGAAGCAGCGAGAAGGCGATTTGAAGCAGCAACGAGAAAAACTGTGCGGAAAGAATATAAGAAATTAACCTAAACTACGTCCAACGGTCCAGGATGTTTCAATCGTCTAACATCTGATCGGATGGCTCAAATAAGTACACGGTGGCAATTGGGGGAGTTGATTTTAGAGGGAAATGCCTTACGGCGTAATAATGGTAATTATTAATTCAAAATTAATATATATATTTTTAATATAATAGTGATTTTCTTACCAGTTACAATGATTATTGTAAAGATATATTTGATGGAGGGAAAACATAAAAATTCAAGGGAGTGATTTTTTATCACGAGAATATGGGAGGAAGTCATATAGTGAGAGAGGCACAAGGAAAAACTAACAGAATGATCCAAGATCTAATTTGGGTGAAATTGGTGACAACGTTTGGCTCCAACTGGGGATGATGCTCCCTTGTGGAGGATCAAGAACGTAGACCAAAAGCCTTCGTATTGGGCATGAAGTCGATTTATGAGGAAAAATGGGACTAAAAAGACAAAAAGTAAAGCAATAGAAGGAAATATTTCACATCTTAAAGTTTCAGTCGATCAGTACCAAGAATGAAACAAGAATAAATGTGAGGCCCCAGTACATATAGATTAACAAGTTCAATGATTATTTACATACATAAGTTGTTTGTTTGTATACAAAGTGTATGAGGGAAGTCATGATAATGATTTTGGGCAGATGATCATAAATGATAAATGTCTCACTTCATAAGAGAATTCAACACCCTATACGAGTGATACATGCTTATAGTTAATAATCAAGAAATGACACAAATCATAGTAATAAAGATTCATAAGAATGACTTTCATTTTGGAATAAGGTCCGGAGATTAGTTGTAAGGGATTTGGTTCTCTTTTTGTTGCATGACATGAGTTTCCAAAATTGGATGTCACTCCACTGCCAGTGAGCATCCATAGCCTTGACGGAGTCATCCACTATCCTAAAGTAAGGAGATTTTTGAATTCTTGTTTTCTCTTCGTGTTAGAGGCCCTTATTTCAATTTATTTAGCAAACATAACATTCACAGGATGGGAAGGTTATGCACTGGACTTAGTCCAAAACCATTGACCTTTCCCCATTGCCAACGAGCATTCATAGCCATGACAAAGATGTCAGCATGCCCCATCGGAAGTTACCTCAATAGAAGGAGTGAGAGGACTACACACTAGATTTTAATCTAATGCCACTTGCCTTGCTCCACTGCTAGTGAACGTCTATAGCCTTGGCAGAGATACCAGCATGCCTCACCCATGAAAACATTGTTTCTTATCCCTATGGTAGTATGGTGATAAGGGAAGGTCTCATGCATGGTCATAATGTAACTAGTCTTACCAAAGTTTCAATTGAATTTTATGGAGGCCAAATCTTATGATTATAAGTCTAGCACTTATGATTTAATGTGATCCCTTAGTATTTATGTGTAAGTAGTATGAAAGATATATGTGGTGAAGAATGTCCAATATGAAGGTGACATTACTAAGAAACTAATATCTGAGCCCTTTAAAGATTTTCCCCTCAAACATTATTTTCAAACCAAGTCTAAAATATGTATCTAAAAATCTCGTTAATATGGTTCATACTAAGGATTCATATATGTGTATCCCATTCTACTTTGATCGCATAAAGACTTTTGAAGATGAAAACTTCATCTTTATTCATTCTAAACCTAAGAAGCATAAAATGTTTATCTATGTACATGATTTATATACAATTTTTTTCAATAACAATTTATAACAAAAAAGTAAAAAATTTCATGTAATAAAAAATTCAATGTAACAAGACAAAAATATTGTTAATGGAAACCTCTTGATTTTGGGCTTCATTTTGATCAATAATAATAATATATTTAATTGTTGAAAGATGCAAGGGAGAAATTGTGTTACCAAGGCATCGAGAAATATATTCAAGTTTGATTGAAAACAAGAAGAAACATTTTCAAATTATGCGCTCATCCATGTTTCAGCGAAGTCTTGTAGGTATGTATGAACATGTAATGAATAAAATCTTGAAATATTAGTAACTTTTTGTACCATATGGTCATCATAAACAATTTTGTCATCATGTAGTGATGTTAAATCGGTTAAATCATTATGTTCAACATATTCATTTGCATCAACGGACTTGAAATAAAAACATGAGTGTCAATTTATCCTTGTAATTTTATTGTTATTCAATTTAAGATTGTGAGAGGAAATTGATAAGTCGTATTCATATGTGTCATATATGGGTTGTTTTGAAAAATCGACATAGCTCACATATGACAGAATCAAAATTACTAAAGATATCACCACATGTCATTTCATTAGATAAAACAAGATCTTCCACTACTCATGATTCATATACGTAATCATAAATGTATGATGGTGATATGGTTATATGTATAATTTCTTCTTTAACATCATTTAATTTACAGAATTTATAAACAATATCCTTAGGAGAATCAAAAGAAAAGAAATCATATTTTTCATTGGTGGTTAAACTATTATATTTTTGAAGGTCTTCTTGACATTCAAAACTAGATGTTACACCTAGTCCATCTGAAATTAGTGTACCTATTACAATACTTGTCATAGCTAAGCTAACTTGTTCAAGCTCTCTATGATACAAGATGACCTATATGAGTAATTGTGCATAAAATAAGTTATTGGATATAAAGTAAGGGTTTTATCATTGGCATCAGACTCATTATTACCTCATCTAGAAATAAGAGTAATCGTTTCATCTATTCAGTGACAATGTAATCACCCTTGGAAGGATTTTTGTACACTCAAACCTACAAGTGTCATCTTTGGTAAATCATTGTGACCTAACTAACTAGTCCTCGAGCAAAGTTAAGCCAAGTCTATATATTTGTTAAGCAAACCTTATGGCTTGTAGATCGAAGTATCAAAGTAGCAGCTTACCAATTTGGTAGTGAGGACTGACTTTCAATATTAGGAGCTTCTACAATTATAACTCTAGTTTATTGAAGAACTTTGTGTATAGGGTTTCATTATCAATTTGCTACAATAGTGTTCTATTTCCAAATCATACTTGTAGCAATAGTAAATAGTAAAGATTTCTTTAGTGATGCAGCATAATGTGATGCGTGAAAGAGAATTTTTCATGTGGCATGATATACATTCATGATGACAAAGATCTTTCCTCTAATATCTTGTTATTATGAGATAATAAAAGTCTCTTGATGACTGTAGCAGTACCAAGTTCAATATAACAACGTCCTTTGCATCTTCAAGTGTTCTTACAATGAAATTTATGACATTTTATAGTAGATCGACAACAGTAATGCACTTTAAGATATGTTGTCCTTAAAGTGTGAACTATAAACCTATAATGGTTATTGCAATAAGATTGTGGTATACAAGACAAAGTTTTGTGGCAGTAAAACACTCCAGTGGTTGATATCAATGATATAACAATGTTTCCAGTGTTGAAAATGGCAACAAGAAATGCTAAAAATAGAAGTGCTCAAACTAACACTGTTATAAATAGCAGTTCGGGTACCAGTGTTGGACATAGCAACAAGGAATGAAAAATGGAAGTGCTAAAAATAACATTTCTATAAATAGCATTTCAGGATGGATTCCAATTTTAGTTAGTCCCTGAACTAAAATTGAGAAGTAAAATTCGAATTTGATCTTAGCAGCTGTTTGTAAAATAATTAATTAAGTCATCTTGAGTTAATTAGTTGTAGAAAATCAAACATGCAGTCTATGTGAAGACATGCAACAGTTTCTCCATTTATTGAGGAAGTTATCCTTGATTAAAGGAGATGAAGATGAGTTGTACTTTGAGTTGTAATTAGTTAGCTCAGTTATCTGAGTTAAGTCCAATTAGATTAGCTCTAATATTTTGTAGAATTAATTGTGAGTTCAGTTAGTTAATGCTTGCATGCATGTAACTGCTGCTCTCCAGATAACTGAATATTCTCTCATAAATAACTCACGCATGTCAGTTTAGTCAGAAACCCAGTTGAGATCAAAGGAAGGGACAATGTACTATTATTTGGAGGATTTTTCCTATATTGGAACTCATCCATGCAGAAGGAATTATCTCCTTTAAGATTGTGCAGTTCCTACTGAGCCAAGTGAGCAGTGTGAGGTGGGAATTCACACAAGTGGAAGCACTGGACCCCAGGAAAAACTGTGAAAGGAAATAGGAGGCTTGGAGGGCATAGGAGAAGGTTTGTGAGAAGCCTTTGACTGTCTATGAGCAGCAGAGGGATTGTACTGAGAGCTGGATAGCTTCTGAGCTAAGGCTTTGTGTAATCCAGACTATTTTCCACTTGTATGATAATACAGAAATCAGGGTTTTAGGCTGAGGCTTTCCCCAGAGTATTCTTCTGTGTTCATGTGTGATTTCTTTCTCATTCTCAGTTATATGTGTTCTATTGATCTTTCTCATATTCGATTAAGCTTCCGCAAAGTTTGTTGTAGAAGTAGATCTTGTATTTTGCTTTAGTATATTGCATAATCTGTTGATCTACAGTGGAAAATTATACATGGTATCGGAGCAAAGGTGATAAAAGGAGAGAACTGTATACAAGAAGGGATAAGTTCGAAGTTTGAGGTTCCTGAATATAGAAATCGAGTTCTTATGACATCTCATTTTCACCAATGGCGTTCAACGGTTTAAGACTTGAATATGCTCTTGATGGTAGTTCGAATTATATAGCCTGGAAGGATCGCATGGAAGCAGTATTAGAGGATAACGGTCTAAAGGACTTCATTGATCAAGAAGTCCCTGTTATCGGGAAATCTAGTGTCCACTCAAAGCTGCTAGTCCCACTAAGACTGGTAGCTATCTTAGAAACAAACAAACTAAAACTACTTTCGCTTTCCTTTATGAGAAGTAAATAAGAGGGGAACAAAGGACACCAACCTCAGTCTTGCGCTTGGTTCCTTGCTTGATTCCTCTCCCTTCCGATAGATCTTCGCCTCTCCTTCTTCGTTTACCTAGCTTCAAAGAGCACCTGTGGAATCAAAGCAGCATAATACTATCGAAGAACAAAGATCTACATTCATAAACAATACAGGACCAGATATGTATTGACCACACAAATGCATATATCATCAAACATACAAGAATGTGGAGGAAAACTTGAATAGCTTTATTAATATCAAGAATAGCAAAGAGGATTAAAACCAATTGTTCTGACCCAACGTCATCCTCTCAGCATGAAAGCCCTTCTTCACCTCATGAAAAGCTTAGATCACCCAACACTATGATGTTGCACTAGGAAACCAACAACACTTCCTTACAAGATACAATATTCCAGCCTCTGGATCTCTATGATGATGGATCCATCTATAGATGATTGCTGGGGGGTGAGTCAGCTTCTGGGATTTTGATTAGTGTCCTCTCTCTAATAGTTCTTGATTCCACTTGGATATTGAGGATCTCTTACTCATCCCTGGGCAAATTCAGAGAGGCAAGTGTCACAGGAGAAGTTTCTGGAAGATTCCATAATGATCCACCTTGCAAACTATCTCTGCCATTTGTCTACTCTCGCCCATTGCACTCTACAGAAGGGCTCTCCAGTATCCGTCGCACCCTTTACACTGAGCAGGTGAGATGCATCGCACCCTCTGCACTGGGCAGTTTGTATGGTCCAATTTTGACCAGTTTTGAGCAGTTTTCTGTGGAGAAGTTCTGGGAGATGATGTAATTAGTTGACCTTGTTCCTTTAGGGCATGAAGCAACACTTTTAGGGACTTAGGAGCCCTTGGTTTATGGACATGTATGATTGGGGTTGCAGTGCCCAAAAATTTCTATAACAGTTGCCCCCTAAAGCATGAGGTCGTTAATCTTTTGATGTTGGGTGAAATGCTTTATCATGAGGAGATGGAAGGCGACCTGTAATAAGATACAATACAATACATTATCTTCATAATATTTTTCATGATCTAGCTGAGGCAGGCATTCCCATGCTCAGCTTTATAAGTTCATTTTCATGTACATAGGACGGACAATCATCTGTGTAGCAGACTGATGATTCGGACAGAGTCATCATCCTTTGATTCGAATGATCATCTGTTCAGCAATGATGTACATTTGATGTCTTTATATTCCTGAATATATCACAACCCAGATGGATGAAACTAGATCTAGGGTCTTCAAACTCGTTCAATCTTCACTCGGAGTACAAGTCGATCCATGTGAAAGATGTTCTGGATTTGAACATGGAAAGACATCGCCTGATTACCATCCAATGATGTAAGCTGTTAACAGGCACGAGAGGAATCACTGATAATGATGATGACCCTCAAGGTACTACAGTACAATTCGTGTGGTATGAAAAAGGGACTTGGCGTCGAACACCATGCAAAATCTTTCGGTCGAAGGCCATTGATGTAAACCTGTTGCCGAAAGTGAGAAGCTTGCCATTGAGGCATGCAAGCTTCAAAGTACTAAAAGGGTTGTGCCTAAGTCGACTTCTTGGATAATGAGCTGATGTCGACAAGAAGCGACCCGTCGTAGGAGGGCCTTAATGAATCCCACATCTATGACACGAAACATAGCAAATAATTTTGGAGGTAAGAACGATCTGATAATACAGGGTTCAGGGTGGCGGTCATGAAAGAATGGAGCATGAATGTATTGCAGCGGATGAGACACAGGTGAATTCTCTGAGCGACTTCTCTTGAACATATCGGTGACACTGACATGGATTGGTAGAGTTAACCCCAAATATGGATGGTGTGAGGGACCAATGGTGATATGACCAGTGAACGGAATAACCCAACCTGACTCGGACGTGGAGTGAAAGTGTCATGTTCAAGAGCGACTTGCTACCAATAAAGTTTCTTCAAGTTTTCTTCCCAATTTTCCACAGTCATTGTTGACTAATACCTCTTTATTTTTATCAAGCTTGAGGAGGATAACATATGCTTGTTCTATAATTCGTCCTTCGGGCGAACCCGTCGCTATGTTTTAACGAGCCTAGCGACAGTGAAACTCGTTCTTGTCTATACGACAAGTTTGTCGCTATTGATTTTAACGAGTTTAACGACAATGATAACTCAGTCCTTTTTCAACTTTAGAGAGTCTGAAAAGGGACAGAAAGGAAACTCCAATAATCCTTTTTCATCATATAATCCCTTAATTCTGAAAAAGACAAGCGCTCGATAGTTTTAACGAGCTGAACATGACAAGCGATTGATCTTTTTGTGTAATAATCCCTCAGGTCCAAAAATATTAAAATCTAGAGGAGGGATAGCACTTCCGATAGCTTTAACAAACTGGAGAGGACAATCACTCGGTAATCTTTTCATATTTTATTAGTCAGGTGAAAAGAGCTTAAAGGAGACTCGTTTTTTGAGGAACGAGTGATAATTTCGGTTAGCAGCTGATTCCAGGTAAGGTTTGGAATTTTCCAGTCACGACAGTGTCACAAGGATGGCTAACAAGATCACTCGTCGCAGATGTTCCTCAAAAGGGTAAACAATCAAATGGAGGCGTATGATCGGCTAAAACAGAGTGGAGGTGATGATGAGAACATGACCAAGGCTCAAAAGCTAATGATCATGCATTCACAATGGTTACTTACCGGAAATTGGTTCATTTTTTAATGATCTTAAACTCTGGGGGAAAAATTTGCTCATTGCTTAGGTTTAATTTTTAACGAGCTTGAACTTCACATAAAAACTGCTCATGCCAGTCATATATAAGGACATCTCATCGATAGATTCCATTTTTTATGGAGCTTGCACCTTTCGAAGCTTTGCCCCGCATCCTTTCTTTATGCAAGCTAGGAACGACCAATCCTACGAGTTTAAAGGGTTTGAGAATCTACAAACTAAGAAAATAAATGGTCGCCCTTCACTTGCACGCAAAAAGGTTTGCATGCCCCCGGGTATAGTGAAAAATTTCCAAGCTACCATTTAGAAGTTCTCGCATTTGCAAGACAGTTTCCATTCACATAGCAGACAGAAACACTTCCTGGCTTAGTCCATTTGGACAAAGGTGATTCTAACTCCAACCAACTAACCTTGACAAGGGAATCTTATTCTGGTCTAATCCCATTTTCCTATATGGACGGGTGTCGTACTAGTCATTTTCCTTCACGGAAACCTACTCTATACCTAGAGTTTCCCTGCCGGAGCAGGCCAGGGTGCATGCCCCCTGGGTTTAAGTCATGTCCTCCCGAATTACTCGCGTTCTTTAGGTGGAAAGATTGGAGATTGATGAGACATTCCTTGCATGAAAAGACCATTTAGGGATGGCATTTGACTATTTGCTATGTGTGAGCCGGGGAACGAAAGCTGGTCTACGAGCTGGACCATTCGGCCTTCATGCAGAAAACACATTACTCTAAAGAGTGAGGAGACAATGGCTCCCATGCTATAAATATAGTCACGCCCAAGGAGTAGATTATAATCTAGAGGTCCTTGGACTACCATTACGTTCATATAAACGGTTTTCCTTCTCAACGTTATGGGCACATTGGGAAGGATCCCTAACGGTCGACTGGTTCCTTTGTCGAAGACTGTCAGATTTCTCATTTCAAGCAGAAGTGATGGCGAACCAAGCACTTTCCAAGAAATCGAGGAAAAGATACTCACAGAAGCCCCTTCATCTATGATAGTGCTGGCCATGACCATCTTGTATGCTTGTACAATGATTCAGAATGGAACATTAGACGGTAGACGGGGTCTGCCTAGTAGATTCCAATCGAAGGAAACGACTAGGTTGCTTGGAGGTGGGACTAAATAGACGGCTGGATATGACTCTGACGAACTTCCTTCCTGTGGTAAAGGAACGAGTAGATTGCCCCCATGTTCATCGAAGTCTGTGTTTACGAAAAGAATTTGAATGATGTCGTTCTTATTCTCTTCAGTGACTGTATCATCTGAAGATGGACCTTCTGAAGGCAAGACTGGGTCAACTGTCGCCTCGACCTTTTTACTTTCATCTGGTGTGGATTCAGAGGGCTTGTCTTCAATGATAGGCGCTTCGACCGACCACAATGGCGTGTCAGTGAGATTTTCAACCAGTGATGGACTCGACAATAGTTTCTTATATCCAGGAGGAAGCCGTAGCGATGAAGCCGGAAGGTTATCCAAAAATCTTTTAGATTCATCTAGGCAGGGACAACAGTGGACGACGTGATCACCTTCACATAGTTTAAAAGGAAATTTACATTTCCTTTTCTGCCCAGATACTTCGCTTTCACTAGTTGACGATGTACTTTCAACACGATCAGAGGTTGATGACACGGATTGTGCAAACGAGGAGACCAGTCCCTTAAGATCCAGGGGATACAAGGACAATCTCGATGATAGTGGTCTCCTTTGCAAATGACACCTGGAGATTTAGGCTTGGATGGTGCAATGTGCGGATTTTCTCTAGACGATGCACGGTTGCCCCTTTTTTCCTTTGGCTCCTTCTTCTTCTTTTCCTTCTTCTTCTTTTCCTTCTTCTCCTTCCCCTTCTTCTCCTTCTTAGTTACTTGATTTTCAGCTTTATGAGCTTCATCAAGCGAAGAGGAAGGAGGAGAGGTAGAAACGGACGAAGTAGAAGGTTGGGGGGTAACTCTAGTATCATCTAGTTGCTGACTTGATTGTTCAGGAATTGCGGTATTCTGAACAGCGGAGGTCGAGAAGAGCCATATGTGCAAGCCAATCGTCAATCCTAGAAGTGACAATGTGGCCATATGGGGTGTGCCAACATCTCCCCAAGAGGAGAAAGGACTAGGATTTCCTCCAAGGGGAAATCCTTGGTTGGTGGACTTCATTTTTCTCAACCTAAGACCAACGAGAGAACAGTGATGTTATTCCGATTAAAATAAATTTTAGACGCTTTGACAAAACTTGTTTTTTCAATTTTTAAGAGTCGAGAAAAAACAAAAGATGACTCTAGTCGCCTTCGATTTTTAATGAGCCTGAAGTGACAAGTGCTCAGATGGACCTCTTCCTTTAATGAGTCTGAAAAGGAACGAAAGAGACTACTCTGTAAATCTAGACAGAGGGATTACCAAACCAATCGCAAAACTGTAGAATACTTTTTACGGTATGGCAGTCAATCTTCCCGAATGTTGTGTTTAGTGCATTGTGATCGATAGGGCGGCAGAC
>APFE030817278.1:0-29969 GCA_000404065.3 Pinus taeda | reverse complement strand
GTCAGTCTAGTCATTGATTTCAAGTGATGTCAAGTTTAGGGTAAGTTTGTTGAGTTTCCATGCATGATGCTTATGTTGTTATTGATGTCTTGGTTGTTTATGCTAAGTTGATGATGACTAGGTTTTTTATTGAGTATCCTATATTTGAATGAATTATTTCTTCAGGTAACTTGATCAAAATCACATGAAAAGTGTTTGGTTAGATAGTCCTCTAAAAGAGCCTTCCAAATATATATTGAACATAGCCTAAATCACAAGGGATTAGGAGAAATTAGGGTTTGATGTTTAGCATGGCTCGCTGGTTCATGGTTCCAGCAAACATTTGGCCATCTAAGGTTGGAGTAGGATGGATGATAGTTGACAGGTTGGATCAATAGATAACAAGATCCCTAATTACATAATGCCCAACACTAGGTGGACCCCAAATTACATGGCAAGATGACTTGGCAGAGATAAACACCATGGAGCTAAAGACCACATACTACAAGATGAAAATTTGGCATTCATGCTCTAAATTCTATTAAAGAATTAAAGTCATAGAGAAACAAAATTGAAGGTGTTTCATATTTATACAAGGAAAATAATTGACATTGAATATGTGCTCCCATGCAAAACAAAGTACGACAGCTACTATTGACATGAATACGACAAACAACTCAAATAGAAGAAAGAGAGGAAAGGAAGCTTAGTAGTAGATCAAAACTTTATTGCATATTTGAAATTGAGTTGTAGATTAAATGTTGTGTAGATTGATTGCCTGATATCCAAAGAAGCTACACATTAAAAGTTTAGAGATCTGAAGAATTATGTAATAAATTTTAGAAGATAAACTGGATTAGAGAGTGGATCATAGTGCGATTTTCCATAATTGCGAGGAATCTTAATTGAATTAGAAAATTAGAGAAATAATAGTTTGATGTAGAGCAAGGAAAATCATGTCTCAGATTCAACAATTATATGACTAGTATCTTTAATTAAAAGTCTGCAAATCTGAGTGTGAAAATTGGTGAAAGAGAGATCTAAAAGGCTAGGCAAGTAGGTGCTTGTAGATGAGGGGGATTGGAGTTTCATTTAGGTTGGTTCTTGTAAAGATTAGGGGATTGGTGCCTCTAGTAGGTTGAAGCCTACAAACAATCGGTGTTGGTACTTCCAACAAATGGGTGCTTGCAAAGATAAAGGTGTTGGAGCATCTTATAATTTAGTGTGTACATAATTTGATGTAATATGTAATTGGTACTTATATTTTCATCATAATAAAAAATAATTTGTGGTTTTCACCCATATATCAACTTTTGATGTTTAAGCTTCATGTGATTGGTATATTGTTATCTTGTTGAATGTGTTTAATTGATTAATTAATTGTTAACAATGTTCAAATATTGATTTACCCACCTTCTTAGTATTTTCCTCCAAATTACCAACAAAGATCTATCTTAACTCCTTACTTATAATGCACCAAGATAAATCAAAATTTGAAAAAAGATTTGTGTCAAGTCCATGTTAATGTGAACATTCAAATATTTTATATATAACCCACACATAACCCACATTAAGTTATTATTTTGTTAAGATTAAAAAAATTATAGATCTTTTTCATATTAAAAAGTATGAAGTAACTATAATAATAATTTTTTAATTCAATTATTTCATATCTCTTTTTATAAATAAAAATTTGATATAAAATTATCAAACTAAATATTAAAATGGTATTTTGTTATTAATGATTTTTCAAATATTACTTCAGAATTCTATATCAATTAGGAAATAAATTACACATCGTCTCATATTACAATATAAAAAAATGATTTTAAAACAATAAAAAATAAATTGATATATAAAACAAAAGATATATTTATTAATACAGGGAAGGTTTTCAAGGGAAATAGAATAAAGGTTTTCAAGAGTCTTCCTCTGATTAAATGAAGACTAAACCCACATTGGAAAAATCACAAATGTTGTGGTCATGTAATCAATCAACCACAAATGTTATGCTCATGGAAGGAATTTCCACATTGTTGTATCTCTGAGATGATAATGGTCAACTATCATGCGAGGGCATCTAAGATAATTGTTTTGGGGGTTTTAATTTGGAGGACCAATGTAGGAGACAAATTTAAAATAGTGAGGCTTAACCCTTTTAATAATATTAATGTCTAAACAAAGGGTTGCTATTAAAATTCACACAGTGATTTTAGCTTGTAAGATGGTGGTGAGAAGAAATAGAGAAATAATATGATTATCATAGTCTTCAGATTGAAAATTAAATAATCACAAGTATGGAAACCTCTAAACTATGTTAAGAAGGTTTAATAGAATATGCTTAAGCTTACAAAAGAAGATGATGATGTATTGATTTAGAGGGAATTAATTAAACAAACAGTTCATTAATTCATTCTCTTTATAGATTATCACTTGAGAAGCTTATAGGAATATATTGAAACCCAATTATTCCTACCTAGTTATCTCTATAAGAAATATGAATATGAAGAAAAACATAATGGATAATACTAGAAAAACTTACATGAAACACAAAACTGTGTAAATCATAATTCAGAATCCTTTGCTTTTATATTAATGATCTAGAAAAGTCAAGTACATTTGAGGCCTAAAATTGCTTCTTCAAGGGTGCAACCCATGATAATTCATGAAGAGAGTTATTTATACAAAAGTAGAACCGAGAAAATATCCTAAACAGTTTTTACAAAAATAGATTATTACAAAATAAAAATAAAAACTGCTAGTTGATCTAGCACTATTTTGGTGCTGAGGTGTTGATGACTATCACTGGAAAAATTGAAAATTGTTGAAGCTAGCTGACTGTTCCTCCAAAAACTGAATGTTGTTCGATCACCTTCTAGTCGAGTAAATCTATCAATTCTTCCCATCATTTCTTATTTGGGATAGAAATATTATTTACGCTCCTATAAACTTCATCCATCTTTGTATATTTAGTAAAAGTGTGTTATACTAAAAATATGTGTCTGATTTCATTCAAAATAAAGAAGGTATCACTAAGTGTATTTACTATAAATGTTGGTGTTTCTGAACCTCTGATGTTTGAAACTGAAGCTGCATGTTTGCCCACCTCTGTCAACTTCTGAACATAATCCTCAATTGGCATCAATTGTCATTGATCACAAGAATAGAGGGTAAACCCTTGCTGATCAAGGGTTCTATCTTGCTGAAAAGCCTTTGAACTATGTTATTGACATTGCCACACTTTTCCTGTAGCTGAAGGATGAGGTCTTCTTGGTGATGATATTCTTTACCTCCAATATAGTTGTTGTTTTGTTGCTTATGTCTAATTCCTCAAGCTCATAACTATCTTTGGAATTCAGGAACTTGATGATTTCGGAAGAAATTTCTAGCATGTCTTCAAGCTGCTTAGTAATAGTTTCAACTATTTCCTGAGTTCTCTTTGATCTGAAAATGGGTCACTTATGCTTCTTGTCTAACTTGCAAGAATCTCTCCCACTTCCAAAGCTTAAATATTCCCAAGTCTTATTGATTAACCAATGAGGAATTAAATGTATGCTTGACAATATAGGTGTATGCTTATGTCTACTTTTGATCTATTTATGTGTTGTGAATTGATTTGCTTAAACTGATATATAAATACATATAACAATAAATAATTACAGCAGTAAAACAAACACATAAAACAATAATTTAATTAGGATTTCACCCAAAACTCTTGGGCTACATCTCCGTGAGCTCTAGTCAACTCAGCTAGGCTCCCTGGGATTATGACAAAGTCCTTTTACAAGATCTTGGCTCAACTCCACTATTTTACACAGAAACAATGGGTTTAGACACCATTTCATCCTTGACTCTTGAAGTCTCGGCTTTCTAGCCCTTGGCTCTGGCTCTGGCTCTTGGCTCTGGCTTTGGCTCTTTGGCTCTGGCTCTAGCTCTCGGCTCTGGCTCTGGCTCTTGGCAAATGACAACTATCGATATTTTCAGTTGACTTCCAAGTGACTCCACTCAGCTTCTCTATGCATTAGCTCTGCATTCTTTTTGCCTTCCCTTTCTGCGCTGCTGTCTTTCGCCTTAGCTTCCTACTTTGGCTTAGCCTCGTATTTTTTTTCTTAGCTGTGCCTTTACTCTCTACCTAATTTTGTTTCTCTGTCATTCTGTGGCTTTAAGCCAATCGACACTGTTTGTTCATTTTCCTCTTTTGGGCTCTCTGGCTTCTGGCCTCTGTCCGCTCAAATCCCCCTCTAAGCATTAGCAATCATTGCTAAACGCCTTCAAGGATGGTGGCAACCTGTTCTGTAATGGAATGGACCATCGTTGCATTGAAAAGCCCATAAATAGCATTCTCTGTGTACATTGTGAGGAATACTCTAAAACACGGGAAACACCACCAATTTTCCATTTATCGAATTTCAAATATCATTAACTTTTCCCTAGACTCCAATTGGGTCTGCCTATAATCGCTATCGCAAGTCGCAATGCCCCTATGTCATGGTTCCTTTTGTATTCGTAAAAATACATTTAAAACACTGAAAATATGACAAAGGGCTTTATGGTGGACTTCAAGTAATTATGTAGTTGCATTTATAACCCTTTCGGGTCCGGTCACATCACATTGGCACACACACACACACACACACACACACACACACACACACACACACACACACACACACACATATATATAGATATATATGGCCCACTTCATTGTATTAATTCGACGCGATATTTTGATGCGATTGATCGCAATCGCATATCGCATGGACCCGCGGTCTTTCCATATGGTATGGCCTATGCCGATGCCGATCTGCCAAAGCCGGTATCGGTGATCACAACATCACTCGGCCCAGGGTCTTGCCTTAAGTCCCATGCGATCACCAACGCTGATCTGTCGATTTCGGCGATCAAAGTATCGCATTGGCCTGACCCATATGTTATATCGCATGTTGGGCTCCGACCCGATATCTCGAGGATCGGTGATCAGGGGTTTCTCCCCTTCCTTCTTAAATCTGCTCTTTTGCCCTGGTCCGATGCAATTTCCATTTATAAGGGTTTTTTGTCCATTTTAGAGGATTTTTCCTCTTTTTCTAAAGAACATAGGGCATCTTCTTTCTGCGATAACTTCTGCATCCTAAGTCCATTTTTTCCCATTCAAGTTGCAGTAGATTTAGAATGAAAATATCTCTATAATGGGGCTATTTCTAGGAACTTCTTGGACTTTCATTTTCCTTAGTCAGGAAAACTTAGACTTAGGATTCTATTCAAAATCCATTTTGGATCATGCCTTCCCACTAAAATAATTTTTGGTCTCCAAAAGACTGATATACTGATCCGAATAGTACCTGAGAGTAATAGCACACTCTTCTTCTAGCCTACATACACTTGCCTTGCATAGTGCCTCTGAACCAAAGCCTTTGACCACTTTCCTTTCTGGATGTGCTGGTTCTCCTGGGAAGAACTGTCTTCCTTCTTGCCTTCATGCAAAACTTCTGCTGAAATGGTCATAGAAGGTAGTTTGAACTTTTCTGCCTTGATCATTGATCCAAGGTGGCTCAAACAAATGTGAAGTACATCTGCTCCACAAAACTTTCATTTGTACTTGTTTGACAAGCTGTCAACAACAACTATTAACAACAACAGGAATACAGACAACAAATGGATGGGCTAAACTCATGTTTCAACAAAAGAAACAGATTTCACATCTTGTGAACACCTCCATGTCTTGCATCTGCATACAAATGATGGACTAGACAAAAATCCCACAAAACATGCCTTTAAACAAATGACCCTTCAATTCAAACTTGTAGCATAAGACCATTAGGACTATTTTTCAAAATATGAAACACTTCATCACTATCTCTAGCTTGGAGACTAAGTTAGCTTCTTCCAAGTCAACATTACATGCATGTTTAAAGCAATCATCCCTTAAAGTTAATTACACATACATGTTCAAATACAAGGAAAACATCAACATCCCTGTGTCCATGCACATCATGATTATGCATGCATTTCTTCCTTCAACTTTTACTTAAGCACAATGTATTTTCTTAGTTGAAATGAAATATAATGTTGCAACAACAAAGTGAGTCTCCTACTCAACCTTTTTTCATTCACCATCTTGGTAGAAACCTGCAACTTGCATCTCATTAACAAGAAATGCAAATAGATGCATCAATAGACATGCAATACTTAATTGGAAAATAACTCTAACCATTTCTTACCAATCCAGTTCAAAGGTTTTTCCTTTGCCTGCATATCAACATCAACATGTGAATCATTCTAAAGCACATCATCCACAGAAACTTCATTTCCATTTCTGCATCTTCTCTTTCCACTTTCTTCAGCTTTTGTGGAAGCATTGTTGGATTCAGAGTCTAACACCTTTCAACAAGATGCCCTTGCTTATGGAAGTAAGTGCAACACATGTGCATCCTCTTGACAACATGATTTGCCTTGTCCAATTGACCTTTGGCTTTTTTCTTCTTTTCCTTCAAAATTTTCCTGTATGTGGCCATTCTATTCCAACAGCTAGAAACATGATGGTTATCCAAACCACAAAAGGAACATGCAATTATTTTCCCATGATTATGCGGAAATTTACCATGCTTTACAAAATCAAAAGGAATATGATTAGAAACAGATTTATACCTACCTCTTTCACCTTTATTTCATTCATGAGGAGGTGAAGTAAATGAAGAAGTGGTTCCCTTTGGAACACTATCAATCTCTTCAAGGCAGTTCAAGTTTCCACAACTCTCTGGTTCAAGTGTGTGCTTCTGAACACCTGCATCCTGCAAGTGATGTTTCAAGATATTGCATTCCTCCTGAATACAATCTCCAAACTCTGCAGTGCAACTCCTTCTTGGAGCTGTTTCAATGGACTTCATGGTAGCTTTGGAACTCTCCCCATAAGACTGTCCATAGCCAAGACCCAAATACTTAGGCCTTTCCTCAACCAATATTGGTTCAAAAATACGTTGTGCATGCTTTCCCAAGCGCTTTCATTCATAGCCCATCTTGGACATTAGCTTGGAACCTATCCCTCTAGTATGTTTTTCAAAAGAACCAATATAAGCATTCTTAGAATAATTTGAAGACAAACTAGAATGGCCTACCTCTTCTTCAAGCTGATATTTGACTAAGGCTTCTTGGGAAGCAAAGAGCTGTGACTCCAAGTCATGCATCCTATTTAGGTTCATATTTGCAATATGAAGTCACCTCTTCATTTCCTACTATTTTTCAGAAAGCCACTGCTTCTCTTCCTTCATGGAATTCAACTACTCTCTAAGTATGCTTCTCTTCCTTCATGGAATTCAACTGCTCTCTAAGTATGCTTCTCTTCCTTCCATCCTCATACATTTCTCTCACCTTGTCCATCATGATGAACAAGTCTTGCTTCAAGTCTCCATCATAGAGTCTTGTGATGAAGGAGGAGTTTGAGGATTCACTTGTAGAGGTTGTCATTATACCAATGAACAAAAGAACTTCAAACAAGATTAATAGATGGCTTTATTAAGAAACCTTTTGCAAAAAACCTCTTGTGCTCCAAGGATTGCTTTGAGGTCCTTTGGAATAGAACAATTCCTTCAGCCCTTTTTCCTTCTTGTCCTTCCTAGACCGAGCTATCAATAGCTTTCCCTTCACCTCTGCAAACTCAAACAATAGTCAGTCTGCAAATAAGCATACAATCAATCAGGAAATCAATCCTTGACTTCCCAAACACCTTTCAAAAAAGAAATCGTTGCTCTTGTCAATCAATCATTATGATATAACCTTCTTTGAAGGTGGGTTTAATCAATCAAATGCTCCGATACCACCTGATCTGATAATGGGGCACTTAGGATTCTTGTATAACTTGCAAGAACCTCTCCCACTTCCAAAGCTTAAATATTCCCAAGTCTTATTGATGAACCAATGCATAATTAAATGTGTGCTTGATAATATAGGTGTATGCTTATGTCTATTTTTGATTTGTTTATATGCTATGAATTGATTTGTTTAAACTGATATATAAATTCATATAACAGTAAATAATTGCAGCAGTAAAACAAAAACATAAAACAACAATTTAATTAGGAGTTCACCCAAAACACTTGGGCTATGTCTCCGTGAGCTCTAGTCAACTCAGCTAGGTTCTTTGGGATTATGGTAAAGTCCTTTTACAAGCTCTTGGCTAAACTTCATTGTTTTACACATAAACAATGGGTTTAGACACCATTTTGTCCCTGGATCTTGAAGTCTAAGCTTTTTGGCCCTCGCCTCTGGCTTTGGCTCTTGGCTCTGGCTCTCCGCTTTGGCTCTATCTCTCTGCAAATGGTAGCTCTCGGGATTTTCACTTGACTTCCAAGTGACTCCACTCAGCTGCTCTACACATTATCTCTGCGTTCTTTTTGCCTTCCCTTTCTATGCTTCTCTCTTTCACCTTAGCTTCTTGGTTTGTCTTAGCCTCCCATCTTCGTGAGCTCTAGTCAACTCATCTAGGCTCTTTGGGATTATGGCAAATTCCTTTTACAAGCTCTTGGCTCAACTCCACTATTTTACACAGAAACAATGGGTTTAGACACCATTTTATCCCTGGCTCTTGAATTCTTGGCTTTTTGGCCCTCTCCTCTGGCTCTAGCTCTGGCTCTTCGGCTCTGGCTCTAGCTCTCAGCTCTAGCTCTGGCTCTCTGCAAATGACAGCTATCAAGGTTTTCACTTGACTTCCAAGTGACTCCACTTGGCTCCTCTATGCATTAGCGCTACATTCTTTTTGCCTTCCCTTTCTGCGCTGGTCTCTTTCATCTTAGCTTCCTGCTTTGGCTTAGCCTCCTATTTGTTTTCTTAGCTACACCTTCACTCTTTGCCTATTTTTTTTTCTCTGTCATTTTTTGGATTTAAGACAATCAGTGCTATCTATTTTTTTCCTCTTTTGGGCTCTCTGGCTCCCGGCCTCTATCCCTCAATCCCCCTCTGAGCATTAGCAATCATTGCTAAACACCTTCAGGGATGGTGGCCACCTATTCTGTAACAAAAGGGACCATCGTTGCATTGAAAATCCCGACAATAGAATTCTCTGTGTACATAGAGGAATACTCTAAAGCACGGGAAAAACTGCCAATCTGCCATTTATTGGATTTCAAAAATCATTAACTCTGCCCTATACTCATATCGGGTTCGCCTGTAATCACTATCGCAAGTTGCAATGCCCCTGTGTCGTGGTTCGTTTTGTATTGATAAATATACATTAAAAACATTGAAAATATGATGAAGGGCTTTATGGTGGACTTCAAGTAATTATGCAGTGGCATTTATAACCCTTTCAAGTCCGGTTGCATCGCATCGACATATATATATATCTATATATATATATATATATATATATATATAGATATATATATATCTAGATATATATATGGCCTCGCTCTGTCATATTACTCCGATGCAATATTGCGATGTGATTCATCGTAATCGCGTATCACATGGACCCGGGGTCTTTCCATATGGCATGGCCTATGCCGACTCTACCTACACTGATATCAGTGATCGCAATATCGCTCGGCCCAGGGTCCTACCTTAAGTCCCATGCCATCATCGATGCCGAACCGTCGATTTCAGTGATCAGAATATTGCATTGGCCCAGTCATTATGTTATATCGCATGTCGGCTTCTGACCCGATATGTCGGGGATTAGTGATCGAGGGTTTCTACCCTTCCCGCTTAAGTCTGCTCTTTTGCCCTAGTCCGATGCGATTTACCTTTATAAGGGGTTTTTGCCCATTTTAGAGGATTTTTCCTCTTTTTCTAAAGAACATAGGGCATCTTCTTTCTGTGATAACTTCTGCATCCTAAGTCCATTTTTGCCCATTCAAGTTGCAGTAGATTTAGAATGAAAAGATCTTTGCAATGGGACTATTTCCAGGAACTTCCTTGGACTTTCATTTTCCTCAGTCGGAAACATTTAGACTTAGGAGTCTATCCAAAATCCATTTTGGATCATTCTCCAAATGATCCTTCTGATCAAACACTATCTTGATGTATGGCCAAATATCCTTGATTGATTCTATAATTTATTCCCATAGAATTTCCTTTGATAAACCCAATTTGTTTCTAATAAAGGATTGCTTGAGTTTTTTAGTACTTCAATCTAACCTTTGACTCTGTTCAACTCAACTGCATGTGAATTTCTTCTACTGACTTCATAAGTTGTAATTCCTTAAGTTCATCCTTCAGCTTCTTGATTTCCCTTGTCTGGATAGACAAGTTCTAAATAACTTCAACAAGTTGTTCATCTCCTTCTGTTGTACCTGTAGTCGAAGTTGTAGCTGAAGTGGAAAATTTAGTGGTGGGAAGTGTTGTAAGGGGGCCTATATCAATTGGAGTTTGATCCTTGTTAACAACTTCCTCTTTCTCCTTGACCAGTTTCTCCATCTGCTCCTCCATTTGTTTGATCTGTAGATTTTGTTCTATAATGAGCTTCATCATGTCAGAAATCTGAGTTTCTGTCTCCTCAATTTCTTTGGCCACTGGGTGCTCAGAAGCTAGCAATTTTAGCTACTTCTTTAATGCTGCAACTTCAACATTCTTTTTCTTAATAAGCTCTTCCGTAGCATTTATGTTTGAGGGATCATATCCCATTTTCAGCACTAGATTCTCCAAGGATTTAATCTTGTTATACTTTTCTAATGAGGAGACTTTCTCCAATTTAAGTTGTGACTGAGTGTTGGCCAAGGTTACCTGCATTTTTAACAAACTCATGACAGTGTTTGTCAAGGTTGAAGCAATCAGCTGCCCAGTTTGTTTGTGCATCTCAATTTGATCAATTTGATGCACATCCTTCACATTGAACTCAAAAGAGGTCTACTTTTGATATTGAGCAGTAGTCCTAGGCTGTGGAACCTGAGCCTGCAGATAAGCCAACTACATTTTACCCTTCTCAGAGTCAAAGACTAAAAGAAATCTAGCCTAAAAACTGGAGGAATGTTTCCAGAACTGTGTGTAGGTTTTCATCTTCAACTCTTCCTTCTTATTTTTGATCTCACTGAAAACATGAAAGATGTCTTCCTGCTTGTCCTACTGAGTGCTTCCACTGGTCTGGGTTATCTTCTGTTCCTAATAAGTAGTGGAATGAGTTGGGGACTGTGTAGACTTTGCATTTGACTCTGTATGGAGCATAATCTCTCCAAGTCCATCAAATGTGGTTTTCATATACTCATGTGTTGTGCCTACAATCATAGAGATTCTAGGTCTCTTCATTTCATGCACAATCCTAAAACCTTGGCTTGGTGCTTCAGTTGTAGGGGATGATTGTTCTTCCCTCCCTCTCTTGGCTGTCTTTTCTTGTGCAAGTGGATTTTGCACGTTTGATGTAGAAACTATCTTTTCTTCAACTGCTTGGAGGGTGTTCTCTGCCCATTCCAACTGATTTTTATAGTGTTCTATCTTAGGCCTGGTTGTGTGATAATATGATGTAAATTCTTTCTTCATCCTTAGCTTGGAAACTATTTCCATTGGGTCATAAGACCAAGTGAAGCTCAGACCAAACTTCATCTCCTTTAGTAATTTGTCTACTTCCTCTCCTACTGCCCTGGTGTTACAAATGAATGGACCAACTTGGGCTTTCAACTTGAATTTTGATTTCTTCTTTGCAGCCACAAAGTGCACCTCATCTGCATTTAAGCTCTGCCTTATATATCCCAGTGCAAATATTCCTATAGGAAGGTACTTGAGCAGTTTGTAGGGTGGAAGCTCACAACCATAAACCCTGATCTCTGTATAGTTTTGGTAGCAATACCAATCCCTATTGCAGCTTGATCAACCAACTATAATATTTTGACAAGATCATCACTGATCCTTAGTACTGGAGTGTTGTTCATAAGAGTGATAGCTGGATGAATAAACAGTTCTATTAATTGTTTATCTGTAAATTCTTCTTTCTCCTTCATCCCCATTGAAGTCCAGCGTATCATTGATTGTTGATTTCCTTCCTCATCTAGATTCTGTAAAGAAAATAGGAATTTGTCTCCCTAAAATATATATAAAAAGGTAAACAAGTGCTGAAGCATACTTGAATACTTCTTCAGTATTGAACTTGACAAATTGCTCATGTATTGCTTCAGCTAGGAATTGACTAAAATCATAAATGACAGTGGGTTTAGAATCAGCGGAAAAGATAGACAAGAAACCAAGGATGGATTTGTTAACATTTTGATTAGAGTTGTAACCAAGCAAATAGGACAAAATAGAGGTTAGTTTCTTGGTTCTATCAGGGAAAATGGATGATTCATAAGGAGGATTTCTTTTAGGAAGAGGACTATTAATAGCTAGAAAGAGTTCAAGGGTTTGGGATTTTTTAGTAAAGTCTAGTTTTTGATAGGCTTCTATCGGGCTTTCATGGAAAAAAGGATGGGTTGGTGTAGTAGCAGGGGTCTGCAATATTTTTCAATGGAATCGGAATTGATTAAGCAAAGGATTTCTTCTGTGGGTGAAATAATTTCTCTCTAACTCGAATCATAAGATTCATGGCATTTCCTCACAAATTCAGGTGCTTTGTGTATTCGAGGAAAAATATAGTGAGGGAGTTGGGAGTCCTAGAGCCCTATCTCATGTTTTTGGTCAATTAGTTGATCTTCCATCCAACAATAGATTTCATATAAATTGAATTGAGAAGAAGTCTCAACAATTTTATAATCTCTGTCGACTAATGGGGTATGATGAAAGTTGACCTATGGTGAATCAAATGATTTGGGACTTCTGCAAGTTCTTTTCCCTTGGGAGGCAATTTGTCAAACAAATTGCAAACTGAAGATGACAAAAATAGGCCTGGAACAAAGTGATTACAGTTAAAATAGTATAACTGTAAAATGAGCAAGAGGACCTGAATGTCAGTTCCCTAAACAGGAAAAAAAATTGCTTAATGTTAGACAGTGGTCTAGCTATGGAAAAGAAACCTCCAATGATCAACTTTGGTTACAAAAATGGACTGTGTAACCATTTTTATGAATTAACAGGGTTTATAATGGAAAAATTGTAGTGGGGATGGCAGTGAACGTTTGAATTTTGCATTAATAACCTAGCGGGATTAATTAACGGGTCTTTGAATCATAAATTTGTAGGAGTGGCATTGAATGGATAACAGATAGGTAATAGTTGATTGGATGGTAGGCATGAGGTGGAGGGTGATGTGGAGCGGCAGTAAATGATCACTTGATATACCACATTCGGGGGTAAGGAGAGGTGGTAAGTAGTTTCAGGATTTTAAGTCTCGAAACACTAAAAAGTGGAAAAGGTTGTTTATTTTGGCGATATTAGAAACTGCCCATTTAATACACCACCCCCCCACCAATAATGTTCAAACGGTGAATGAGGGCTGACGAGGGATGTGGGCCATGAGAATTTGGGTGCGCATGTGGGATGAAAGGTGATGTGGGGGAATTTAACCATAAGCCGAAGTGATGGTGGGGTCATGACTTTGAGGGCAAATTTGACAGCTGCAGGTTTTGGCGATAAATGGATGAATGGAAATATTTATGAAATAACATTGCAACTTTAAAACTTTAGGTTAATTAAAACCCATCATCGAATGTATGTTTTTCCAATTTTAAAGCTTAGGATAAAAACATTTGATGCTCCATTTACATTTCACATGTCTACCTACCCCTATTATTCCTAACATTTTCACTTATTTTTGAGAGTGCATTTAAGCTAACAACTCAACATTTCCTTTTTATGACTAATCTACCTCTATCACAAATTTCCTCCATTAGCTCAGTTTAAACTGTTAAGCCAATTTTATTTGCTTCCTATTGCTACCTATTGACGAAATTTAAAACAAATCCAATCATGATTAAATTGTATAACTGGAATGTATAAACTAGTGTGCAATTTTAAACAAAATGCACACAACTTTTATTTGTGGAAGTAACCTAGACTAAAGTAGCGGCATTTAGACTTGCAACACTTTTAGAGTTTATTGCTTTTGATTTTCTTTCTACCCTAACATTTTATTTGTGCCTTCATTTTTTAGGGTATCTATTCTAACATTTTACTTGATATGGACATATTTATCAAAATATTTCCTAACATTTTTTATTCAATATTCTTTTTGTCCATATACTAGCTTAACATTTTTTGCAATATATTTTCATTTTTTGACTAATTGATTCTAACTTACCCAAAACAAAAAATGCTACAACATTGGCTCCAATTGGGGACTCATTTCTCCTGTAGAATGTAGAGAACCTACAGATCCATGTGCTTTCTCCTCAGGCTATGGAGTCTTTGTTGTAAAAAATCACATTGATAGCTTAAAAAGTAAAATAAACTAGATTTCTACAATGATAGTAATGAAATATACTTCAACTTCTTAATACTGAATGTAATGTTTGAGAAACCTTCCATTAACATGGTAAGTGGAATACAACCCTTCAAGATTTTTTAGCACAAAAGTGTTGTTTCCCTTCACTTCAGTAATTGCTAAAGGTCCAAACCACAGGTTGTCAAACTTGCCATGTTTTCCCTTATCTTCTCTTTTGGAATCCCATCTTAGAACTAGATTACCTTCCTTGAAGTCCCTTTCCTTGGCTCTTTTGTGAAATAGAATCTTCATCTTGCCCTGATATTTTTTCAATTTGTATTGAACTTCATCTCTGTTTTCATTTAGTTCAATAATCTGAATTATTCTCCTTGAAAAGTCATCAAGTTCATCAGTTAAATCCTGCAAGAATTTTAGAACAACGAAGGCAAAGTTGGTAGGGAAGATTGCATCTTTCCCATAGAGTAACTGAAAAGGATATTTTCTAGTAGATAATTTTGGAGTAACCCTATTTTCCCATAATACATAAATTAGGTGAGAATCCAAACTTTTTTTATGATCTGCTAGAGTCTTTTTTATCACCTTTACCATACTTTTATTTGAGGATTCTACAAGGACATTATGTTGGGTGCCTATAATATTAGTGATTACCCCATTAATATGGTAGTTGTACCCCTTATTAATATTGTTGTGCCCCTATTGTCACCATATTGTTATTACTATGCCCCATAGAATCCCTCTATTGTTATTTTGTGGCTTTATATTATTATTGTTAGGTCGGATGGGTTATATTGTGACTCCTTAGATGCCTATATATAGAAAGGAGGTTTTGTCATTTGTATCATCCAAGATTGTTCATTTATGTAATGTAAAGGAGGTTTCCCCCTCAAAGAGGCTGAATTCTAAGGCATTGATCTATCTTTTCTATCTTTTTCTTGAGCTGGTTACATAACACATTACCTTGAGGGTAATATGGAGTTGAATGTTGTAACAAAATCTGATATTTTTGGCAAAACTCAATTATTTTAACACTAGAAAAAGTCGTTTCACTATCAGTGAGAAATTGAGTTGGGAAACCAAACCTAGATAAGATATTTTGTTCAATGAATTTGATTACTTCTGAATCAGTAGCATTTCTTACCGGGATTGCTTCCATCCATTTAGTGAAGTAGTCTATTGCAGTGAGGATCCATATATGCTGATTACTTGAAGTAGGATGAATCTCTCCAATGAAATCTAATCCCCATTGGAGAAAAGTTATTGAAACTATAGTTGGGATCAGAGGAAGAGCTGCTGATTTTTTCTTACCAGCAAACATTTGATAGGGCACACAACTTCTGACCTTAGCTCCTACCTGTAAGAATAGTGTGGGCCAATAAAATCCTTCCCTTAAAATTTTATATGCTATTGCTCTCCAAGCATAATTCCCTCCATAAAATCCTGTGTGAAAATGGTCAATGATTCCTTCAGTCTCTGATTCTCTTAAACACAATAGAAAAATATTAAGTGGATATTTCCAGTATATATTTGCATTTATGATGTAGTATTTGACTGCTTTCAATTTGAGAGTTTTACACTGACTTTTGGAGAATGATGTTGGACATTCAAAATGGAGCAATAAATTTACAATGTCCTGATACCAATTTGATAACATAAATTTATCATCAATGTGTATGGGGCTGATCTGATCTAAAGCTAAAGGTTCTTATGGATTCTCCCATTCTACTAGAATAGAAGGTTCTTGTGTATTCTTCTTATCTAAACTTTGAGAAGGTCCTTGTGGATTCTTCCATTGTATTTCCAAAACAAGATTGATTCTGAGCACTTTGCAGTTGGATTCAGCTAGAAGCATATCTAACCCCTGTCCCTTTACTAGATTTATGGTTTTTATAGTCAGATCAAACTCCATAATGTGAGTGATCCATATACCTCTCTTCCCATCTGATTCAGGTTGGGTTAAAACAAACTTCACAGCACTGTTAGCAACATAAGCAGTAATGGGTGAATGTAGGACGTACATTCTGAATGATTTTAGGGCTTGAATAAGGGCATAAGCTTGCTTCTCAATTATGTCATACTTAAGCTCAGAATCTCTCATAACCGTACTGAGAAAGGCTATGGGTTAGTCATGGGAATCTTCATTCTTTTGTAATAAAAAAAAAACAACAAGGGTTGATTCTGAGGCAAAGGAAAAGATACTGAATGATTTGGTATAATTAGGGCTGGCAAAGGTTGGAGCTTCAAAGATATCTTTCTTGATTTGATCAAATGCATACCTTGAAGAAACAATCCATTTAACTTCATGGTCCTTCCGGAGCATATCAGTTATGTCTTTTACAATTTTAGCATAATTAGGCATGAATCTCCTTAAAAAATTAATCTTGCCTAGAAAATCTTGAATCTCCTTCTTATTTCTAGGTAAGGAAAATGTTTTAATGGCAGATACACATTTGGTATCAATCACCACTCCTTCCTTTGAGATTATGTGGCCCAACAGTTTTCCTTCTTTGATAGCAAATGCCAAACATAGACTTTTTTGGATTTAGTGATATCCTGAATTTCCTACACCTGTCAAAAACCTTCCTTAAATGCTTAAGATGTTCTGATCAGAATTAGAAAAAATAGTTCTGTCATCAAGATAAATGACTAAAAATTTATTTACCTGCCCCAAAAAATCTATGTCCATAGCTCTCTGAAATGTTGCTCCAGCATTAGATAAGGCAAAGGGCATTCTAGAGTACATAAATGTACCCCAGGGTGTAGTAAAGGTTGTCTTCTCTCTGTCTGCTAGATCAACATTTACTTGATTATAACCTGAAAAACCATCAAGCATAGAACGTCTTTGTTCTTTTAAAACCATCTGAAGTAACTTATCCATTTTGGGTAAAGATAGTTATCTTTTAGTGATAATTTTTTCAAATTTCTAAAGTCCACACACAGTCTGATTTCTCCATTCTTCTTTCTAACAAGAACTAAATTAGCAACCCAATTAGAATACCTAAGAGGGAGAATGATCTGGGCATCTATCATTTTCTTAATTTCCTTTTCCACAGTTGGTAGAAGAGCAGGATTAATCCTCCTAAGTTTGTGTCGATAGGGTTTTGCTTTTGGTTTAAAGGTATCTTATTCTGTATTAATGAAGTGTCCTATGTCTTTAGATCAGCGTAAGTCCATGCAAAAACATCTTTGTAATTCTCATGTAACTTAAGGTATTGAGTTTTGATTTCAAGATCTAGAGATGCATAGATTTTGATGTTTTTAATGTCATCATTTGTTCCAATGTTAATTTCCTCTATGTCATCTGGTGAAGAAATTGACTGTGGGTTTCTCAGGATATCATTTTGATCAAACAACTTCTCTAAAGGAATTAGACCTTTAGGAATGAAATTGTTAGATAATTGAATGATATCATGCTAAACAATTTTTGAATTAAAAATTGAATTATCATTTTCATTTATGTTTTCTTTTTCTTTTGTTCTATCTTCGTCAATTTGTAGAACTGAAAATTCATCTATAACATGCATAAAAGATTTTATTTGTTCATCATCTTCAAATATCTACCAGTATTTGAGATTATCTGGGATGGATGGTCTATATTTGATGTGTATTTGATAGAGTATATTAGTTTGATTAGGAATTTTAAATGAACTAGCGGAAACAGCTAAGGAATATACATGAATATTCTGATTACTTGGAATATAAGTCAAATTAAAATCATTAAAGAAATTATCAAATGAATCCCAAACTTCATTTCGGTAAGACCTAAGCCTAGGATGCTTGGTCTAGCAAATATTTCTTACTTTTTTGACAATAAGTTTTAAGTCAGTAAAATATTTAAATTTTGAACCTTTAAGCTTTTGGATAATTGCAGTCCTAAAAGGAAAGCTTCATATTCAAACACATTATTTGTAAGTTCAAAATCGAGTTTGCATGATTGGGTAATATTTCCTTTTTCTGGTGAGATTAAAACTACCCTAGCTCCTGCTCCATCTTTTGTACAAGAACCATCAAAGAATAGTTTCCAGACATCAGTTTGATTTGGTAGGGGACTTTCATCTACATCTTCCATGTTTACTTGAGTTGCATGTGTTTGGTTTGAAGAGAGTTGAAAACAACCAAAATCTTCATCAATTGCATAAATGGGTTGGTTCCTTGGTTGGTCTATTTTGTAAACAGTGTGCATAAATTTCATCTCTCTATATAATCTTAGTTGTTCTCCCCCATAAACTGGAATAGTTGCATAAGACATATCCATATGAAGAGTTCCCCCTAATTTGGCATAGCAAGACCTAGAAATGAGCATTCCAAATTTGGGAGGGATATTTGTGACAACTATGTCAAGCACTACACTTTTCACTGGAATTTGGACAAGGGTGACTACTAAATCCTTAATCAATCCTAAGCAAGGAACCCTTTTGGAATCGAAAGTGTACAAATCATGATGGATCTAGTTATGTCAAGTTTTAAATGGTCCATGATAGTTTTTGGCATGAGGTTATGTGATGCTCCAGAATTAAGAATACAATTGTATAACATGGAATCATTTGTGTTAAGAGTTACGTAGAAAGGAGGCACTATTTCATCGATCATATTTGAACTAGGATCAAAGACAACTGTTGGTTTTTCATATTAAGGACTAATGATGTCACTTTCAACATCAACCAAGGTGTTTTGTATCCATTTGGAGACTTGATTTTTATACCCAGGGTTTTTGGAAAGTTCTGAAAGTGGAATTAGGATTTTAACTCTTTCTAACTCCTTTTCAACATTAAATGTAGTCAAAACATTCTTTTCATTTTAAGTAGTATTAGTTGACTGATTTAATGGTCAAATAATAGTTTGAGTTTCAACAGCTTTGGTATGGGGTTCAATTATTGGAGGTTCCTTAGGAGGTCTTCCAAGGCTAGGTCTAGGCCTAAGATCATATCTTTGTTCAACTCTACAATTAGGAATTCAGAGAAGGCATGGTATTTGGAAGCTTGTGAGGATCCTTGATCTTCTTGAACTTGTTTTTGTTGTGAGAGGGGAGTAATAGCAATCTGATCAGGAGAAGTGTCCACATTATTAATGTCTTCAGTGATAGTCATAGTATTGTCACCATGCTGTTGATCATCTATCAGTAAAGGAGTTGGAACCTGTTGATCATTACCATGTCTCTGAAGAATTTTTAATTGTGGATTTCTTTTATACTGACCCTGATTTTGATTTTGGGCTTTGGTAAGTGTTTTTTGAACTGTCTTAGGTTGAGTCTCAATCTTGGAAATCCTGTTGGATAGATTTCTAAGAAGTGAAGTTATTTTGTCTATTTTAGAATCTTCATTTTTAGTTTTAGAGGAAGTAGAGGCCTCTTGGCTAGTTTTAAGTTTTCTTTGTGTCCTTTCCTCTTTAGCCTTTAAAGTGGCTGAGGTAGCTCTATTTGCTTCTACCTATATAGCATTAGTTTGCATATCTTCAAAAGTTATTGAAGTTATTTCTCTTAACATAACAAAAAAATCATCTTCAAAAGCTTTTGAAAATCTTGATTTGGTTGCTGCTACAGGGGGTTTACAATCAGCAAGCATCTTATGGTAAAGTATGTTGAACCTTTTGATAAAATCAGAGACAATTTCATCATACTTTATTTTAAGTTCATCAAACTCATTTAAAAATTAAAAAGCATCTTTCTTCACTCCCCATTGATTCTTAAATATATTTTTTAGTTCTTCCCAGTTTCTGGAATTTGCAGGTAACTGCCTAAACCAAGTTTTTACATTTCCTTCAAGAGACTGAACAAAAAACCTCATGTAAACATTCTCTTGTTCTATGTTCACGTTGTCAACAAAGTCTAGGAATGCTTGAAGATGGTCTTCAACTGAAGGACCAGTTTCTCCATTATACCTAGGGAGATGCTTCAAATATCCATTAGGGAAAGCATCAAGGACTTGTGGTAAAACTAAAGTTGCATATCTTGCCTATACAATGGGTTGGAATGCCATAGTAGAAGATGATATATGAGATGTTTGCGAGGATGATGATAAAGAAGAGGAAGATGGTGAAAGAAGGGGTGAACTACTATGTGGGGTGAATTAGGAGGAGGTAGAGAAGGTGGAGACTTCTTGAATACTTTTAGAGGAGTTTAAATTACCAGCTTGTGGACCTAAGATTTCATATCATGTTTTGTTTCAAAAAGTGGATTTGAATATACAGAAAAGGTCCCTTTAGGTTGTCTAGAGATAGAAGATTCAGGTTGTTCAGAAGTGGAATGAAATGAATAAGTGGTAGGGGAAATAATGTCTATAGGTGTGTATTCAGGTAAGTGAACACCCAGGTCAGACTTAGATTTAGGAGATCCCAGTGGAAGTGGGGGTTCTCAATAAGATTCAAGAGAATGAATAAAGAAAGTTGATTTGAAATCAACTCCCCTATCTAATAGTTCAACAACCTAGGTGATAATGAGTGGTATCTGGATCAGATGGAATGTTACTATAGGGATAAAATGTATAGTATCTTTAGTGTGTAAGGCTGAAGTGGAAGAAGATGGTTGATGTCTTCTTTTGGAACTGGTATTTTTTAGGAGTTTCTTTGGATCTGATAGAGGATTAACTTTGTCAGACTGAGAATGGGACCTTGTGTGCCTAAAAGGTGCCAGTTTTGCACAATGGAGTCACTAGGTGAAATATTTTGTCATATCTATACCTTTAGTCACCTTAAAGGAATAGGATATTTATCGTTGCCCTAGGAAAACTTAATAAAATTCGAATCCCTAGCAACAACACCAGATTGATGTTGTATCTCTAAGATGATAATGGTCAGCTATCATGCCAGGGCATATAAGATAATTGTTTTGGGGGTTTTGTTTTAATTTGGAGGACCAATGTAGGAGACAGATTTAAAGCAGTGAAGATTAGCCCTTTGAATAATATTAATATCTAAACAGAGGGCTACTATTAAAATTCACACAATGATTTTAGCTTGTAAGATGGTGGTGAGTAGAAACAGAGAAATAATATGATTATCACAGTCTTCAGATTGAAAATTAAATAAGCATAAGTATGAAAACCTTTAAACTATATTCATGCAGTTTAATAGAGTACGCTTAAGATTACAAAAGATGATGATGATTTATTGATTTAGAGGGAATTAATTGAACAAATAGTTCACTAATTCATTCTCTTTACATATTATCACGTCAAAAGCTTATAGGAATAGATTGAAACCCAATTATTCCTACCTAGTTATCTCTGTAAGACATAAGAATATGAAGAAAAACATAATGGATAATATTAGAAAAACTTACACGAAACACAAAATTGTGTAAATTAGAATTCAAAATCCTTTGCTTTTATATTAATGATCCAGAAAAGTCAAGTACATTTGAGGCTTAAAAATGCTTCTTCAAGGCTGCAACCCATGATAACTCATGAAGAGAGTTATTTATACAAAAATAGAACTAAGAAATTATCCTAAATTGTTTTTACAAAAATAGATTATTACGAAATCAAAATAAAAATTGTTAGTTGATTTGGCATTATTTTGGTGCTGAGGTATTGATGACTGTCGCTGGAAAAATTGAAAATTGTTGAAGCTAGCTGACTGTTCCTCCAAAAACTGAATGTTGTTCGATTACCTTCTAGTCGAGTAAATCTATCAATTCTTCCCACTGTTTCTTATCCGGGATAGAAATATCAGTTAACCTCATGTAAACTTCATCCATCTCTATATATTTAGTAAAAGTGGGTTTTACTAAAAATATGTGTATGATTTCATTCAAAATAAAGAAGGTATCCTTGAGTGTATTTACTATAAGTGCTGGTGTTGCTGAACCTCTGATGTTTGAAACTGAAGCTGCATGTTTGCCCGCCTCTATCAGCTTCTGAACATAATCCTCAATTGGCAACAATTTGTCATTGATCAAAAGCATAGAGGGTAAACCCTTGCTGGTCAAGGGTTCTATCCTGCTAAAAAACCTCTAAACTATGTTATTGACATTGCCGCACTTTTCTTGTAGCTGAAGGATGAGGTTTTTTTTGGTGATGATCTTCTTTACCTCCAATATAGTTGTTGTTCTGTTGCTTATGCCTAATTCCTCAAGCTCACAACTGCCTTTGGAATTTAGGAATTTGATGATATCAGAAGAAATTTCTGGCATGTCCTCAAGCTGCTTAGTAATAGTTTCAACTATTTCCTAAGCTTTCTCCAAGAAATAATTTTGATCAAACACTATCTTGGTGTAGGGCCAAATATCCTTGATTGATTCTATAATTTCCTCCCACATAATTTCCTTTTCTAAACCCAATTTGTTTCCAATGAAGGATTCCTTGAGTTCCCTTTGTAGTACTTCAATCTGACCTTTGAATTTGTTCAACTCAGCTGCATGTGAACTGTCTGCGACTGACTTCATAAGCTATAATTCCTTAAGTTCATCCTTCAGCTTCTTGATTTCCCCTGTCTGGATAGACAGGTTCTAAACAACTTCAACAAGATGTTCAGCTCCTTCTGTTGTACCTGTAGTGGAATTTCTAGCTAAAGTGGAAACTTTAGTGGTGGGAATTGTTGTAATTGGGAGTATATCCATTAGAGTTTGAGACTTTTTAATAGATTCCTCTAGTTCCTTGACCAGTTTCTCCATCTGATCCTCCATTTGTTTGATTTGCAAATTTTTTTCTATAATGAGCTTCGTCATGTCAGACTTCTGAGTTTATGTCTCCTCAATTTCTTTGGCCATTGGGTCCTCAAAAGATAGCAATTTCAGCTGCTTCTTTAATGCTGCAATTTCAACATTCTTTTTATTAATAATCTCTTTTGCAGCGTTTATGTTCGAGGGATCATATCCCATTTTTAGCAATAGGTTCTCCAAGGATTTAATCTTGGTATCCTTTTCTAATGAGGAGACTTTCTCCAATTTAAGTTGTGATTGAGTGTTGACCAAGGTTACCTGCATATTTGACAAACTCATGGTAGTGTTTGTCAAGTTTGAAGCAATCATCTGCCCAGTTTTTTTATGTATCTCAATTTGAGAAATTGGATGCACATCCTTCATATTGAACTCAAAAGAGGTCTGCTTTTGACATTAAGTAGTAGTCCTAGGCTGTGGAACCTAAGCTTGCAGATAATCCAACAAAATTTTACCCTTCTTAGAGTCAAAGACTGAAAGAAGTCTAGCCTGACAACTAGAGGAATGTTTCCATAATTGTGTGTAGGTGTTCATATTCAACTCTTCATTCTTCTTTTTGATCTCACTGAAAACATGAAAGATTTCTTCCTCCTCGTCCTTCCGATTACTTCTACTAGTCTAGGTTATCTGCTATTCCTAAGAGGTAGTGGAATAAATTGGGGACTGTGTAGACCGTGCACCCGACTGCGTATGGAGCATAGTCTCTCCAAGTCCATCAAATGTGGTTTTCATAGACTCATGTGTTGTGCCTACAATCACAGAGATTCTAGGTCTCTTGTTTATGTGCACAATCCTAAAACCCTAGATTGATGCTTCAGTTGTAGGGGATGACTGTTCTTCCCTCCCTCTCTTAGTTGTCTTTTCTTGTGCAAGTGGAGTTTGCACATTTGATGTAGAAATTGTCTGCTCTTCAGCCTCTTGGAGGGTGTTCTCTACCCATTCTAACAGATTTTTATATTGTTCTATCTTAAGCCTGGCTGTGTGATGATATGCTGTAAATTGTTTCTCCATCCTAAGCTTGGAAACTATTCCCATTGGGTCATAAGACCAAGTGAATATCAGACCAAACTTAATCTCCTTTAATAATTTGTCTGCTTCCTCTCCTGCTTCCTTGGTGTTACAGATGAATGGACCAACTTGGGCTTTCAGCTTGAATTGTGATTTCTTATTTGCAGCCACAAAGTGCACCCCATCTGCATTTTACCTCTGTCATATATATTCTAGTGAAAATATTATGATAGGTAGGTACTTGGGCAGTTTGTAGGGTAGAAGCGCACAACCATAAACCCTAATCTCTATATATTTTTGGTAGCAATATGAATACCCTGTTGCAGCTTGATCAACCAACTGTAATATTTTGACAATCTCCTCATTAATCCTTGGTACTGGAGTGATGCTCATAAGACTGATAGTTGGATGAATAAACAGTTCTATGAACTGTTTATATGTAAATTCTTCTTTTTCCTTCATCCCCATTGAAGTCCAGAATATCATTGATTGTTGATTTCCTTCGTCATCTAGCTTCTATAAAGAAAATGGGAATTTGTCTCCCTGAAAATATATAAAAAGGTAAACAAGTACTGAAGCATACTTGAATACTTCTTCAATATTGAACTTGACAAATTGCTCATGTATTGCTTCAGCTAGGAATTGACTGAAATCATCAATGACAGTGGGTTTAGAATCAATAGAAAAGAAAGACAAGAAACCAAGGATGGCTTCATTAACATTTTGATTAGAGTTGTAACCAAGAAAATAGGGAAAAATAGAGGTGCTTTTCTTGGTTCTATCAGGGAAAATGGATTAATCATAAGGAGGATTTATTTTAGGCAAATGACTATCAATAGCTAGAAAGAGTTCAAGGGTCTAGGTTCTTTTAGTAAAGTCTAGTTTTTGATAGGCTTCTATCAGGTTTTCATGGGAAAAAGGATGGGTTGGTGTAGTAATAGGGGCCTGCAACATTTTTCAATGGAATCAGAATTGATTAAGCAAAGGATTTCTCCTGTGGATGAAATACTTGCTCTCTGACTGGGATCATAAGATTCATGATTTCTCCTAACAAATTCAGGTGCTTTGTGTATCTAATGAAAAATATAGTGAGGGATTTGGGAGTCCCAGAGCCCTATCTCATCTACCTGGTCAATTAGTTGATCTTCCATCCAACAATAGATTTCATATAAATCGAATTGAGAAGAAGTTTTAATTATTTTAGAATATCTGTCGACTAATGGGGTATGATGGAAGTCGACCTATGGATGAATCAGAGGATTTGGGACTTCTGCAAGTTCTTTTCCCTTGGGAGGCATTTTGTCAAACAAATTGCAGACTGAAGATGATATAAATAGCCTTGAAATAGAGTGATTAAAGTTAAAACAATATAACTGTAAAATGAGCAAGTGGACCTAAATCTCAGTTCCTTGAACAAGAAAAACAATTGCTTAATGTCAGACAGTGGTCAAGCTGTGGCAAAAAAACCTCTGATGATTAGCTTTGGTTACAGAAATGGACTATGTAATCATTTTGTGAATTAACAGGGTTTATAATGGAAAAATTGGAGCAGGGGTGGCAATGAGCATTTGAATTTTGCATCAATAACCCAATGGGATTAATTAATAGGTCTTTGAATCATAAATTCATGGGAGTGACATTGACTGGATAACGGATAGGCAGCAGTTGACTGGACAGTAGGCATGAGGTGGAGGGTGATGTGGAGTCCGACATGGAGCAGTAGTAAATAGTCACATGATATACTGCGTTCGGGGGTAATGTGAGGTGGTAAGTAGTTTCAAGATTTTAAGTCCCGAAACACTAAAAAGCGGAAAAGGTTGTTTATGTTGGTAGTATTGGAAACTACCCATTTCGGAACCCGCAGCCGATAAAGTTTGGATGGTGAATGAGGGCCGAGGAAGGACTTTGGCCATCAGATTTTGGGTGCGAATGCAGGATGAAAGGTGAGGTGGGGAGCATTTAACACATAAGCGGAAGTGATGGTGGGGTCATGACTTTGAGGGCAGATGTGACAGTTGCAGGTTATGGTGATAAATGGATGAATTGAAATATTTATGAAATAACATTGCAACTTTAAAACTTTAGGTTAATTAAAACCCATCATTGAATGTATTTTTTTCCAATGTTACAGCTTAGGATAAAAACATTTTATGCTCCAATTACATTTCACATGTCTACCTACCCCTATTACTCCTAACATTTTCACTTATTTTTGAGACTACATTTAAGCTGGCAACTCAACATTTCCTTTTTATGACTTATCTACCTCTATCCATTATTTCCTCCATTGGCTTATTTTAAACTGTTGACCCAATTTTATTTGCTTCCTATTGCTACCTATTGAAGAAATTTAAAATAAATCCAATCATGATTAAACTGTATAACTGGATTGTATAAACTAGTATGGCATTTTAAACAATTGCACACAACTTTTATTTACAGAAGTAACCTAGACTAAAGTAGTGGCATTTAGACTTGCAACACTTTCAGAGTTTATTGTTTTTGCTTTTCTTTATAACCTAACATTTTAGTTTTGCCTTTATTTTTTAGGGAATCTATTTTAACATTTTACTTGATATCGACATATTTATCAAAATATTTCCTAACATTCTTTATTCAATATTCTTTTTGTCCATATACTAGCTTAACATTTTTTGCAATATATTTTCATTTTTTGACTAATTGATTCTAACTTACCAAAACCACAAAATGCTACAAAACACACTTCTCCACGGTTGAATATTCAATCAACCATTGGCTTCATGATCATGAAAGGAATTTCCACACTTATCATATCAACAAGCGTGAAGCGTAACCATTCTCTTACAAGAAATTGCCACAGTTGTCCACGAGAATAGTCAATTTGTGCTCATGGAAGGAATTTCCATAGTTGCTAAGGAGAATAGTCAATCAATCATAGATGTTGTGATCATGCAACGAAGTTACACACTCATCCACATTTGAATGTTCAATCATCCATTCATGTCAAGAAATTTCCACACTTATCATATATTTCCATTTTTCCTCACGCTTGTGGTCCTTATTAAATGCTAGAATCTTGAATATGTTGGATGTGGAGCCTGATTATCTTCTTTATTTAGAGGTATCACCACATTGGACCCTAGTTCATTAGGTGGAGATCTAATGGTAGAAGTTATGTTTAATTTAGGGTTTTTTCCCTAGAAGGCAACCCCTCGTTATATATGAGGGAATTGTATTGCATCTACATAGATTTGTATTTTGAGTGAGAAAGAGAGAGGAGATTGTGTGAGAGTGAAGAGGGAATTACAATGGATCTACTGTAGGTTGTATCTCTTCAGTTTGCTGGATAATATAAAAGGAACGATTTCCTCTTTTTCGTGTATGTAGCCCAAATTGGGCCAACCACGTATATCTGTGTCTCTCTTGTTTTATATGTTTTTTGTGTTTATATTTCTCCAATATATTTTATGTGTTCCATTTCTCTATAATATATAATTTTCTAACAGAATACCTACCAATCTACACCATATACCATTTTTCATAAACTCTTATAGAACTATAAAAGTAGTTGGGATTTCTATTCAATAAGGTGTTGGGATTTTGTTGGAACCATTAACAAGATAATGATTTCTAACACTCTTTTGGACTACCAATCTCAGTCTAGTTTTTGATAGGATTCTATCAGGTTTTCATGGGAAAGAGGATGGGTTGGTGTAGTAATAGGGGCCTGCAACATTTTTCAATGGAATCAGAATTGATTAAGAAAAGGATTTCTCCTGTGGGTGAAATACTTGCTCTCTGACTGGGATCATAAGATTCATGATTTTTCCTAACAAATTCAGGTGCTTTGTGTATCTAATGAAAAATATAGTGAGGGATTTGGGAGTCCCAGAGCCCTATCTCATCTATCTGGTCAATTAGTTGATCTTCCATCCAACAATAGATTTCATATAAATCGAATTGAGAAGAAGTTTTAATTATTTTAGAATATTTGTCGACTAATGGGGTATGATGGAAGTCGACCTATGGATGAATCAGAGGATTTGGGACTTCTGCAAGTTCTTTTCCCTTGGGAGGCATTTTTTCAAACAAATTGCAGACTGAAGATGATAGAAATAGCCTTGAAATAGAGTGATTGAAGTTAAAACAATATAAATGTAAAATGAGCAAGTGGACCTAAATGTCAGTTCCTTGAACAAGAAAAACAATTGCTTAATGTCAGACATTGGTCAAGCTGTGGCAAAAAAACCTCCGATGATTAGCTTTGGTTACAAAAATGGACTGTGTAATCGTTTTATGAATTAACAGGGTTTATAATGGAAAAATTGGAGCAGGGGTGGCAATGAGCATTTGAATTTTGCATTAATAACCCAATGGGATTAATTAACAGGTCTTTGAATCATAAATTCATGGGAATGACATTGAATGGATAACGGATAGGCAGCAGTTGGTTGGACAGTAGGCATGAGGTGGAGGGTGATGTGGAGTCTGACATGGAGCAGTAGTAAATAGTCACATGATATATTGCATTCAGGGGTAAGGTGAGGTGGTAAGTAGTTTCAGGATTTTAAGTCCTGAAAGACTAAAATGCAGAAAATGTTGTTTATGTTGGCAGTATTGGAAACTACCCATTTCGGAACCCACCTCCGATAAAGTTTGGATGGTGAATGAGGGCCGAGGAAGGACTTTGGCCATCAGATTTTGGGTGCGCATGCAGGATGAAAGGTGAGGTGGGGGGCATTTAACACATAAGCGGAAGTGATGGTGGGGTCATGAATTTGAGGGCAGATGTGACAGTTGCAGGTTATGGTGATAAATGGATGAATGGAAATATTTATGAAATAACATTGCAACTTTAAAACTTTAGGTTAATTAAAACCCATCATTGAATGTATTTTTTTCCAATGTTACAGCTTAGGATAAAAACATTTTATGCTCCAATTACATTTCACATGTCTACCTACCCCTATTACTCCTAATATTTTCACTCATTTTTGATACTGCATTTAAGCTGGCAACTCAGCATTTCCTTTTTATGACTTATATATCTCTATCCCTTATTTCCTCCATTGGCTTAGTTTAAACTGTTGACCCAATTTTATTTGCTTCCTATTGCTACCTATTGGCGAAATTTAAAATAAATCCAATCATGATTAAACTGTATAACTGGATTGTATAAACTAGTATGGCATTTTAAACAATTGCACACAACTTTTATTTACAGAAGTAACCTAGACTAAAGTAGTGGCATTTAGACTTGCAACACTTTCATAGTTTATTGTTTTTTCTTTTCTTTATAACCTAACATTTTATTTTTGCCTTTATTTTTTAGGGAATCTATTTTAACATTTTACTTGAGATCGACATATTTATCAAAATATTTGCTAACATTCTTTATTCAATATTCTTTTTGTCCATATACTAGCTTAACATTTTTTGCAATATATTTTCATTTTTTAACTAATTGATCTAACTTACCAAAACCAAAAAATGCTACAAAACACACTTCTCCACGATTGAATATTCAATCAACCATTGGCGTCATGATCATGAAAGGAATTTCCACACTTATCATATCAACAAGCGTGAAGCATCACCATTCTCTTACAAGCAATTGCCACAGTTGTCCACGAGAATAGTCAATTTGTGCTCATGGAAGGAATTTCCATAGTTGCTAAGGAGAATAGTCAATCTATCATAGATGTTGTGATGATGCAATGAAGTTACACACTCATCCACATTTGAATGTTCAATCGGCCATTCATGTCAAGAAATTTCCACACTTATCATATATTTCCATTTTTCTGTTGGCATTATGTTTCTGGTATGGTTATATGTTACAGGTGTTGTACTTGATGGCAACACCCATGGCATGGCTCTCAATATGATGAGAATTAAGAAGTACGCAGGAGAAAAAGTTCACGGAATTTTATGGAGAGAAAAGTTTATTTTATGTGGGAAAACTTACCTTTGGTCCATGGTAGTTAGTCCTTGGAATTTGAACCTATGGTTTTTGGATCATGGCATCTCGACAGACGTGTTGATCCCTAGTATTGA
>APFE030817277.1:103056-115916 GCA_000404065.3 Pinus taeda | reverse complement strand
TCATTTGAAGTAGATTCCCCACCTCTGTCAGATCTGAGGCACTTAATTTTGTGACCTGATTGTTTTTCAGCCATGGCTTTGAAGGACTTGAATTTTTCGAATGCTTCATCTTTGTGCTTCATGAGTCCTAACCAGACAAACCTGGAGAAATCGTCAATGAAAAATATCAGGTATTCTTCTCCTCTCGGTGTTCTTTTACTGAATGGACCGCATGTGTCTGTGTGAACTAGCTCAAGAGGCATGCTAGCTGATCCTTCTTTCTCTGGAAAGTTAGTTTTGGTCTGTTTTCCAAACTGACATGATTTGCATATGGTGTTGTCAGGAATTTTGATATCTGGAAGATCGCGAACTGCCTGATATTTGCATGCTTTCCTTATTTGTGAAAGCTTAGATGTCCCAACCTCCGATGCCATAACCAGTGCTCATCATCCTTGCTTAGATAGCATTTTTGTTGTCCTTCTTCAAATATGTATAGATTATTTGGAGTTCTTTTGCCTTTGATCACTGTTTTACCTGTATCAAGATCACGAACAAGACATCCATTTGATCTGAATATCACCTCGGTTCTTTGATCAAACATCTGACTGACACTTAGAAGATTATGTTTCAATCCATCAACATACAAAACATTTCCAGCCTTGACCTTTTCTTTTAACTGAGCAATACCTTTTCCTTTTATAGTTGCAGGAGTATCATTTCCAAAAGAGACTTTCTTTCCTTTTTATAGAGCAGAATATGACTCAAGTTTTTCTTTATCACCTGTCATATGCTTCGAACATCCACTGTCAGTGTACCATAGATTTTCCTGTCCCTCTGCATAAAATGCTATCCCACATCTTTCTGTTTGTGGTTCCTTTATTCTCCATGTTTTGGTGCTTGAGGCTTGTTCCTTTCTCTGCTGAAACCTGCTCCTGCATTCAGAGTCTTCATGGCCAAAGTTATTGCAAATAGAACATTCAACTTCATTTTCAAGAACCGAAAATTTTTTATAGGTCCTTTTTGTAATCCTGGTCATACTTCTTTGTTTTTGAGCTTCCCTAGTCATGATTGTTTTATATGCAACACATTGAGCTGCTTTGTGACCAAAGTCATGGCAAGAAAAGCATTGTCCATTGAAGAAACTTCTACGATTATCGAATCTACCAGCCAATTGATTGTAATTTCTTTTGTCATCTGTTCTTGAACCAAATTGAGAAGATTTTACCTGTGGCTGGTTGTAGCTTTTGTTCACCCTTAAGATGGATTGCCCCTGATAGTTTCTGTTTGCAATTCGTCCCTGTTTTACTTGATGGTCTTCATTGTGCTTTTGCTCATTTCTTCTTGCTGCATCAAGATAACTTTTTGAGGTGGATGCTTGAGAAGTTTCTCCATTATAGCCCAGACCTGTCTTGTTTAGAGGAGACCACTGCACATTGATAATCTCATCCAAAGTTTCAGATCCTTTGACAAACTTAAGATTAATAGCTTTTGTTTTCTCAATCTCTTTTCTAAGACCAACAATTTCACCTTCTAATTTTTCAAGATGTCTTTCCTTTTCATCAATTTGAAATTGTAGAGTATCAATGATCATATTCTTCTCTTCTATACATCTCTTAAGTTTAGTAATTTCTTCATGAAAGTAATCCACATCTATAGCATCCATATAATCATCATCTTCAAATGCCATTAACAATTTATATTCATTACCTCGTTCATCTTCATCACTGTTTGATAGACCATCACTGTCTTCATGAGTGTAGTAGCTTTTCTTACTTGCACTCTGTTTCCTGTTCCATCTAGCAGGTTCCTTTCCTTTATCCTTATAAGGACATTTTGCAGCATAATGACCTACTCTTCCACAAGCAAAGCATTTAAAAGGCAACTTACCTCTGAACCTTCCAGAACCCCTTTGAAGATTTCTGACAAAGTTTGATTCTTCTTCCTCTTCTTCTGGGACGTGGCTTGCTTCATAATAATCTCCTTTGCCTGATGCCTTGAAAGCAGCTTCTCTTCTATCTGATGGACCTCCCTTTCTCATTTCATAAGCAGTTAGAATTCCATGTAGCTGAGACATAGTAAGAATTCGTAGATTTTCTTTTTCTTCTATTGCAGATACTTTAGATTCAAACTTGGGGGACAATGATCTTAGAACCTTTTCAACCGCAATAGCCTCTTTTATTTCTTCACCCAAATTTTTCATACAATTAACAACTTCATCTACCCGAATAAAATAGTTAGCCACACTTTCATCATTATACATCTTAAGAGTCTCATACTGAATCCTGAGAGTTTGAAGTTTGGCACGCTTTACCTGTTCATCTCCTTCATAGCTCGTGAAAATTTTGTCCCATATCTATTTTGCGGATTTATAGTGCATTACCTTCATAAATTCCAATTGGGATATACATCCTAATAGGGTACTGACTGCTTTTGCATTTGTTTCATACTTCTTCTTCTTATCTGCATCTGTAGGAGTAGTTGAAGGAAAAGCATAGCCTGTCTCTACGATGTTCCAAACTTCTGTACCAAGAGATTGAAGATAGGCATTAACTCTTACCTTCCAATAATTGAAGTTTGTCCCATCAAACACCGGTGGTCTGATAGATGCTTCCCTCTCGTAGTTGCTCATGATGAAAGATCTTCCTTCAAGTGATCAAGATTCTTTAGAAGGACCTGCTCTGATACCAATTGTTGAAAATAATACTGAAAGGGGGGGTGAATGAGTATTATCTAGTCCTTTTAACAATTCTTCCTTTTTTATACTTTGAATTATTTTTGCATATCAGTACCATAAAACAATGAGCATGAACAAGAAAAACAGACAGTGACATCAAGGAACACCAGATATAAGGTGGAAACCCAATGTGGGTGAAAACCACCTGCTGCAATATGTCTTTATCTTCTTTCAAATTAGAAACTCCTTTTACAATGATCTTGTACTTGTGCAGTCCTTTACCAGTATGCAGGCTGCAACCTGCAGAGAGCTACAACTCTCTCTTGTTTTCCAGTCTCTTCTGGAAGGGAGCTACAACCAGCTACTTCTTTTCAAGGACTACTTTTCATAAAATTTTCAAACTAGATCCATATACATCAAATGATCATCAAGTACATGTAAATTACACAGTCAGCTGCAGTAACCAGATTAACAATAACAGAATTGAACCCAGAACACCTTATCAACAGAAAAATTCAGTCAACAGAAGATCTTAAGACAGATACGTAGTTTTCCTTTCACTGGCCTGCGTCGCTACGCACTTCACCCTCTGCTTCTCTGCATATTCCCGCAGAGCTCCTTCTGCTGCACTGCGTGACCACGCACTGCTTCTTCTACTGCGCTGCATATAGTACGCACCCAAATGCACTATCGTGCCGCGTACTGTCACAGTAGGCACGCACCCAAAAATACTATCGCGCCGCGTACGTTTACTGTGCGTACGCACCTGAACCACTGCTGCTCTACGCACCCACGTAGTTCTCCTGTTTCTGCTCTGCGTACCCACGCAGTCACCCTTCTTCTGCTCTGCGTACCCACGCAGCTCGCCTTCTTCTGTTCTACATACCTACGCAGAGGCACCGTTAAACACCTGCGTACATCAGATTAGGGCCGAATTTGCAGATTATCAGTGTGCTACAGTTAGATAGACACCCAGATCTGATCAAGCGTTCGAGAGATCACCCTTCACAGATTCGCTTTCCACTTCACTTTCATATAGATCAAGCTTTTTGAAACAATAACCCAAATATTTCAGATCTTAATATATTCAACGCAAAAGCATACCTAAGCCAAATGATCTCCTTTGCTTTATATAGGCAAGCTCTTCCTCAAATCAAGGATCATGGGGCTCAATAATAATATAATAAAACAATACCACGGGCCAAAACCATGATAACACAATACCGTCGGCTAAATACCCAAGGGTAAACATAAGGAACCCCACGTGTGCGCGCTTTACTGCCTTGAAGTGTGTGCACTGGGGGTACGCACCTCATGAATGGGTAACCTGTGTGTCTGGACGCGGTCCCTGCACAGCGTACTTGCGGGTACGCATCTTCTGAACTGTTCTCCTGCGTACTTTTTAATTTTCATCATATTGCCATGGGTGTTGCCCTCAAGTACAACATCTGTAACATATAACCATACCAAAAACATAATGCCAACATATATATCTACTATATTATATATATATATATATATATATTATAATATAATATTATATATATATTATTATATATATATATATTATATATATTATATTATATATAATATTATATATATAATATATATATATATAATAGAGAGAGAGAGAGAGAGAGAGAGAGAGAGAGAGAGAGAGAATCTTTGTTCACACAAGTATTAACATTTATCATGGCGATAATGTAACGTAGTAACCCAAAAGAGTGCATGCTTATTTCAACAAACCTCACCACTGGTGATGAGGTTCATCGATAGGTATATCATAAGGGTCAAAATGTCATCCTTCAGCTTATTAAATAATCTTTTTCTCACATTTATCTACAATTTTTGTTATATTATGCTTAGTGTGAGGAGTAAGAGATGTGTTGATATGTCATGTGGCCTACTGTGTGTTAAATGCAGGAATTGGAGCAATTTTGAGATAATTTGAGTGTAGGAGCTTGAAGTAAACATCAAAGATAGATTCTAAGAGGTTTTCCACCTCCTTAACTCCTCAAATAATAAAAATATCACCACTCTATCTCTCATCAACTCGAGGTCATTGGCAGCCAAGCAGGTCGAGATCATTGGCAGCCAAGTTAGTGCAGTTCAAGGGAGATATAGATCCACCTATTCTTGAGTTAGGGAGACACACATCACTATTTTCTAGGGAGTTGTTGGTAGCTACCCTTTTGTATAAATAAATATGCTAAGGAAATCATTAGGATTCGAAGTTTTATTATAGCTAAGAGGCCATTGAGTTGAAGCACTTGTGACGGTTATTTTGATGATGTATTTGACATTTCTGGAATGATAATGAGAATTTTTATCTTGATCCATCACTAAGTTAGTTCAGAGGGTTGAAGCTCTTGGGTTTGGGCCCAACGCTAGCAGCCTAGGTCCCTCTTGTGTACTTATATTTCTCTTAGCCTAGAATGTTGATTAGTTGCTGCAGTTCATTAGAGTTTATTCATATTTCTTTTAGCTTAGAATGTTGATTAGTCATTGCAGTTTGGTAGAGTATAATCCTTCAAAAAGTTTGTGACTGTGATCCCTATCTCATCTCTCTCATGGGAGCGTGATTAGAGGACCCCACCATCACAGCCCAAAAACAGTGTGTGATTTCCTGTTTGTGATTTCTTGGAAAGTTTTACATTTGATATCTTGCTTCACATATGTTTGTTGTAGCTTAGAAGGTAGTTAATTGCATAGATCAACTTCTTAGCATTTGTTAGATAGTTTTAAATTCAATTCACCTTTTCCACCCTTAATTGGAATATTTTGCAAATGAAAATAGGAACATGTGCATATGATGTTGTAGGGTTGTTGGATCTGAAGGTAAGGAATCCTTCCACCAACTCCATTTAGGAATTCTCCACCCTCTTTTTATGCATGCCAACACATGTTCTTGATCTCTGTTTTTGGTCACCACGAGCAACTCTCTTAGCCCAAAGCCGGCGGTCCTGAAGTGTTGGACTTAGCTATGAATTTTGATCACCTTCTCTACATTCGTCACAACCTTCATTTATATTTCCATTACTTTATCCCATCATCCTTACCCTCCAAACCCTCTCATCCAACTTCTTATAGCATTTCAAGACTTCTTGTAGCACTATAGGAATCCTGTAGCACACCTGTAGTAGCCTCTTTTGACCTTGTTTTGACCTACAGTGATAGCATAGCTTAGTTTAGGAGTAGGTTGAACCTTAAGCTTGGATTTCATGACCAAAAGTACCACCTACGTCATTCCCTTAATTCCTTTCTCTTCTCTACAAGAGAATATCATTAGTTCTTTCATTCCGAAATTAGAAATTAGGACCCTACGTAATCTACAAGTGTGAATTAGATAAAAAATGCATGAATTATTGAGTTATGAATTGGTAGGAATATTTTTTGTTTTCAATAAAACCGGGTAGATAGATGATTGATTGCAAATTAGAGTAGTTTCCTTTCTGTAGTTAGCATTATTCTTGAGTTTTTCATGAATGGAATCAGTAACATTTACAAGTTGACAACATTTACAATTTAGACTTGAAAATAATTTACCTTCTCTGCACTAGGACTAGCTTTTACATTATGATTTCAAAAGTTAATCTCCTTTATGTTCAGTAGAGGAATGTTCTTGGAGCCCTAATGATTAAGTGACCTAGTTGAGGGTGGCATGAGTAGAATTCATCTATTGTGTATATAGCATTGTCACCTCAAATTTTCTATGAACCTCGAGTTGATAAGTAAAGTTGAAGAGCCTTTGGAAGTTGCAGCACTCTTGGTGCAATACCAGGGCTCACCACTTTTTGGCTTCATTCTCGAGGAGGTGTCTAAGCATATGTTATTTCTACTTTTCTTTCTGTTTTGTATTCAATTTTGAAAAAATCACATAAAAGGAAAATAATTTTTTCCATGCCTCATAGGAGTTGAGACATTCTAGGAAAATTCTTTCCAAATACCCACACACCATCAAATAGGCAACCTTCACTCTTCTTCGGTGACTGTCAAATTCCCTCTCTGACTATAGGGGAGTTATAAGACCCCTTAGGTGAACAACCTGAGATTTTTGAAGAACCTATTCGGGAAGAGAAAGAAGAACAACCCATTATAACCACACCACATCTAAAAATAGGAATGAAGAGGTTTTTCCCATCAAAGAAACTAATGGAGATTCTAGGATGAAGAATATAAGCCCTTCTGCCCTTCCTCACTTCCATGTCTTGACTTCCGAGGAACTTGATACTCTCATGTTTGAGTTTGTTGTTATCTATAGGACTTATGACTATACCTCTGATGACAAGAATATGAATTTATTCCCATCCACCCTTAATGATGCAACCTTGACCTGGTTCATGGGTCTACCTGAAGATAACATCACTACCTGGGCTCAAATACAATAATTCTTTAACAACAAGTACAAGAACTATTGTAGGTCCAAAGACACCAAAGAGTAAATATTTAAAATGACTCTTAGACCCGATTAATCCCTGGAAGACTATGAGGAAAGATTCCATCTCAGTTATAGGAGGGTCAGATGCACCCTTGATCCTGAATCACTCAAGTTATTCCTTCTTAGAGGAATAAGGGAGGACATACTGGAAACCCTCAACATGTTGTCTGGGGTAGAGATCTATCGGCTACCCTATGAAAATATCAAGACAATATTCAAAAATCATTCTAGGGCTTCTAGTAAGAAGGGTAGGGCTAGTCAAGCTTTGGTCAGTTTTTCTCCCTCCACAAAATCCATCAAGAATGAAATTGGGATCATGTTGAAGGAATTTAAAAGTGAACTAATGCATACATTTTCCCTGGAAATGGACACCATACATATCAAGAGGAGATAAGAGGAAGAAGAGAGAGCCTTAGCTATCTTTTTCCTTAAATGCACTAGAAGGCACCCTAGAAATGAATGTCCATTAAATGTTATAGATGTCTACTCAATCTGTGAGGAAAACCATTCCACAGATAAGTGTCCTTCTTTGCCTGGATTGAAAGTTGTATACTAAGGGGCATAAGGTTGGGCTGAACAAGCCTGTTTCATTAATTAAAGGAGGCCTCAAGGCCCTCATCCATACCATCAAGGCATGCAAGGTGCATCCTACTCTTATTACCATCCCAACAAGAATGCACCCCTACCACCTTGGTACTCTTCCACTCATCCATCATGGTCCACACCTTCTCCTTGGCCTTATGCACCTCATTAACCTCCCCAACCTGTCAATCAAACATTTCAGCCATATGCTTCTACACATCCTCAGTGGAATAATCCATCACAAGGGTGGAGGACTCAACTCAACTAACCTCCTACTTTAATATCTCCACCTCCATATCAGCCACAACTTGTTTAGATTGCTCCACCCAAGCAACCTCAGATGCCTCCTCAACCTAATTGGAACCTGAACAACAAGAAAGAACAATAGGTCTATAGTGGAGAGACATCTTACCCTGCTTATGTTGTGGAGATTCAAGAAATCAACCTCAGGTCTGGAAGAGTGCTCCCAGATAACCAACCTCCATATTCACCTGAGGAGCTTGAAGAGGAAAAGGAAGAGAGTAACCCTCAATTAAATCGACCTCATTTTCCTAAGAGATTGATCCATCCTAACCAGCACACCCTAGAAGAGACTCAACTTCTGGGAGAATTGGAGAACCTGTGTGTTAAAATTCCACCCCTCCAAGCTATTAGGGATGTTCCCATCTACAATAAGATTATAAAAGAGAAATACTTCAAACATCCTGGGAGGAGAGAGAAAGACACCCCTACCATCAATGTTATTTGTCAATTATCTGATCTAATGCTGGGAAGAGTGATTTTCCAAAAATATCTAGATCCGATGTGCACATTGATGGCATCGTTGTCCCTCACACCTTGATTGATCTTGGGGTTGCCATTAATGTGATGACTAGAGAAACCATGCTCGAGCTAAACCTCCAAGGATCCTTGAGAAAGACCACCACAATGCTGCAACTTGCAGATAGGTCAACAATGGCTCCCAAGGGAGTTGTCGAGGATGTAATAGTCTATATTGAATCTTGGGAGTATCCTACTAACTTCCTAGTTCTCCAACCCAAGATCAAATTCAATGGTTATCCTCTCATCCTTGGAAGACCATGGCTAGCCACTGTTGATGCTTACATAAGTTGCAGAGCTGGGAACATGACCATTAAGAATGGGAATTTGTCCAAACAATTGGTATTGAACCCTCCTACTCAGCCATCCATTGAGCATGACTTACCCCTGTGATTGGAGGAGCAGGAAGAAGATGAAGTGTATCATACAACATCCCATCCAATCTATACCCTAGATGTTGTTATAGGAGGGGGGGAACCTAATGAAGATGACCTCATTGACCAAATCCTCCAGAACCATCCCCCCAACACCATGCCTCCTGATGAGCTTATGAAGGAATATGAGGGTAATCCTTGGATTGAGTTATGCCTAGTGAAACCAATTCCTGCACATGTCAAAATGGTAGAATTTGGTCCATTTAGAACATTGAATCTTAACCCCTCTCTCTCAGCCCACTTAAAAAAGAAGTTGTGCAACATGCTGAGAGAGCACTTAGATGCCTTTGTTTGGAGCTATAAATAAATGAAAGGGGTTCATCCTTCAGTGTGTACTCATCACATCTACATCAAGGATGGATGCAAACTTGTGCACCAACCTCAGAGGAGAATGAAACCAACCCTCAAAGCAATGGTAAAGGAAGAGTTTCAAATCTTGTTGGAGGCAGGGTTCATATACCCCATCTAAGATAGTGAGAGGGTATCCCCTCTAGCTTTGGTCCCAAAGAAGAATGGGATGTGGAGGATCTGTGTGGATTACATGGATCTGAACAAAGCCACTGAGAGAGATCATTTCCCTTTACCTTTCATTGATCAAGTTTTAGATGGTCTTGCAAAGAAGAAGTTCTTCTATTTCCTAGATGGATTAAATGGTTACAATTAGATCCAGATCATCCTAGAGGAAAAAGACAAAACTACATTCACATGTCCTTGGGGTAACTTTTCTTATAGGGTCCTTCCTTTTAGATTATGTAATTCCCATGCTACTTTTCAAAGGGAAGTTCTGAGCATCTTTGCTAAGCTGTTCCATGACTCTATAGAGATCTACATGGATGATTTCACTCCCTATGGGTGTGACTTCCCGGAGGCTCTCTCTAACATGGGGAAAGTTATGAGGAATTGCATTGAAATGAACCTCTCGCTTAGACCTAATAAATGTGAATTCTTGATGAATGCACAGACTATTCTTGGCCATCCAATATCTCAGGAGGGAATACAACTGGACCCAAACAAAATTTCCATCATAAAAAGGGCCCCTACTCCTCAAAAGCAGAGGGATGTTAGGAGCTTCTTAGGCTCAGCTGGATATTATAGGAGGTTTATCAAACACTTCATCAAATTGGCTGCACCATTGTGTATATTGTTGGCAAGGATCAGAATTTTATTGGTTAGATAGCTTCCAAGAGGCCCTAGAGGTCTTGAAAGACAAATTAACCACTGCACCCATACTTAGAGGCCTAAACTGGGATCTTCCCTTTCATATCCATGCTAATGCATCCGAAAACGTTGTAGGAGAAGCTTTAGGCTAGATAGAGTATAATTTACCTTATGTCATTTACTTCATTAGTAAAAAATTGTCTAAGGCCGAATTGAACTACACTATAACTAAGAAAGAACTCCTAGTTGTTGTACACTCTTTGAAAAAGTTCAGATGCTACATCACTGGATATCAATTTCTTTTGCATACTGACCATGCAGCTATCAAGTACTTAATGAACAAGCCTGATGTGAATTCTAGAATTATTAGATGGTTGCTACTATTAAAAAAATTGATTTAACTATCATTGATAAGTTAGGTAAACAAAATGTAGTTGCAGATTTTTTGTCTAGACTTAGTTTTCCTACAGGTGATGAATGGATGGTTGACAATCAACTTCCATGTGAGCACTTGTTTTCTATCTCAGTTCTCTCTCCATGGTTTTTTGACATAGCTAACTACGTAGTTGCTGCAAAATTCCATCCAAATCTGTCATCCAGAGAGAAGAGAAGAATTGTAAGATTTCCCCTTTCACTTGGATTAGGGGCAATATCTTCAAGATGGGACTAGATCAAATCTTGAGGAGATGTGTCAAGGAAAAGGAAGCCTTTGACATCCTCTCAGCCTGTTATGTTATGATGGGCCCTGTGGAGGTCACTTTGTTGACAAGAAGACAACTTTCAAGGCTTTACAAGCTGGCTAATACTGGCCCACTCTCCACCAAGATGCAGAAAGATACACCAGTAGATATGATCAGTGCCAAAGGATGGGGAAACTTACCCTAGAGAATGAAATGCCCTTACAACCTTAGGTGGATTTGGAGCCATTTGACAAGTGGGGCATGGATGTCATTGGGCCAATTGATCCACCATCATGGCGAAAAAAGTACATCATTCTGTGCACTGGTTATTTGACAAAGTGGGCTGAGACAAAAGCTATCAAGGTAGAAACAAAGGAGAAAGTGGTTGATTTCTTAGGGGAGAATGTGTGATACAAATTTGGGTACCCCAGAGAGATAGTCACCAATCAAGGAGTTCAATTCACAACACATATGATCGAGAATTTATTAAGGCAGCACCATATCAATCACAAAAAATATATTGTATATCATCCTCGGGCCAATGGACAAGTAGGGGACACAAACAAGGAATTAAAATGAGTCCTCATCAAAGTTGTGAGTAGCAGTAGAAAGGATTGGGTGGAAATATTAGTGGAGGTCACTTTGGCCTATAACACAACTTGGAAAACAACTACTAGTTTTACCAATTATGATTTGGTCTATGGAAAGAAGGCTCTACACTATATTGAGTTTGAGTAATATGCTTTGAGAATGGAATCCCAATTGGATTTATATGTCACCAAAGCACAAGAGGAGAGGGTTTCCAATTAAATGGTTTGGATGAACTCAGAATATAGGCCCTGCTATACACAGAAGTTATCCAATTGTAGAGGAAGGTCTAGCATGATAGGAATATCAAGGACAAAGTCTTTCAAGAAGTGGATTTGGAATTGCTATATGACTCTAGGTTAAAGGAATTCAAAGGAAAATTGATGACAAGATGGTTAAGCCCATACCTGATAGAGAAATTCCATGACAATGGAGTTGTTCAAATTAGGACCATTGAAGAGGAAGGGATTCCATTTCTTGTCAATGGCTATAGATTGAAGGTATATAGAAAGCCTATGTCCAAGGAAGAATCATTAGCACCATCAACAGAGAGGTGAATGTGATTTGAAGTGTCATAACTTCCAAGTCACAACATTCTTAGATATTGCTTTTATTTATGAAAAAAAGAAAAAAATAATAAAAGTCCTAGATGAAAACCTTTATGAGGCATCTGAGGCCAACTCTTGGGTTAAAAACCTCCCTGAGACAGCCCAAGAGTAAAAATAAAAAAGAAAAAGAAAAAAAAAAGATCCCTGGGCGAAAACCTCCCTTGAGGTGCTCAAGGTAGGCATACTGGTTGAAAAACTCTTTTGAGTCGGCATGTGTGTCCCTAAGAAAAGAGAAAGAAGAAAAGATAGAAAAAACAAAGGGAAATTTCATGACAGGGGGCCACAACATGTTTGTTAATATTTTTTGTCATTTTTCAAGTTTAGAGGAAAATAGAGAATTTCAAGGCTACAGGGCCAACATCCTCAAGTATCCATCAACTTATCCCTCCATCAACTCCATATCCTCCATGAAACCCATGTCCTCGCCACTCTCCACCATCCCAGTGGCTTAAAAATCCAATTTCATGCCCTCTCTGGATTGTTACAAGAAGACTGTAATATCTACATGAAGATCCTGTAGCACTGCAGGAAGGGGATCCGAATGATAAAATCACCAAGCATGACATTGCCAAAGTTAAATGAGTTCCTTCCACCTTTATCCACCACTCATCCATCCTTCATACATCCTTGTTCACAAATAAATCAATATATTTCAAAACTAACCCTAAACCATGTCTCATCCTGAGAATTTCTAAAAAAACACAGAGTACATTCCCTCCTTTTCCACAACCCTACACTACTCAATCAAGGCCGTAACATCATCCTCCAAGACCTATACACTCTTTATCATCACTACCCTAAAGTTAAATGACTTTGGAAGATAAGAAAAGAGATGCTACATGATTCTCTCGTAGCAACCTATGCAACCATTACAGAGAAGCCAGAAGCCTAGTTGAGGGG
>APFE030817277.1:39354-93346 GCA_000404065.3 Pinus taeda | reverse complement strand
CTATATGTAGGAGTCTAAGGAGTCACAATATAACCCAGCTGACCTAACAATAATAATATAAAGCCACAAAAATAACAATAGAGGATTCTATGGGGCACAATAATAACAATATGGGGACAATAGGGGCACAACAATATTAATAAGGGGTACAACTACAATAGTAATGGGGTAATCACTAGTATTATAGGGACCCAACAATTTCTTTATCTATACATTTTATGAAACCATTGACTAGATCCTACAACTCCAGATCCAAACCATTGGTTTCGATATGCATAAAAAGAGAAATAATATTTCCATTCAGACCAAAGGTTCTTTTCACCATACCAATACTTTATGGCCAGCCATCCACCACATTCCCAGCCGTGATTCCAAGTCTACTGTTGTTGTTCTCACTGATCCAAAAAATCAGAAAATAGAACATGAAACAATTAGATGGGAAGACTTGACATTCCCTGAGCACTGGATAATAAATAATCCTAAGCCTTTCATGCCAAAGAAAATCACCTCAGCTGATATTATAGAAAATTTATCTTCTGCAGTGATATATTTTCCCAGAAGATCCACTATTAACTGCCGAGGTATTGAAATCGCCTGTAAAAAGTCCAAATTTTACAGAGATCCCTCTACTGTAGATGCTTCTTGTTCCAATTCATCCTCCTCTTGTAAACATATTTCTTTATTTGAATTTGCACAGATTCTAAATTTTGCCTCTTTAGAAGTTAAATGTCCAAAGTGCCAAGATAATGTCAATCTACTTACGCTTGTCGAAACTGCAATCCATGCTAACCATAATCCCATATCTGGTATAGCTCCTCCTTCAACCTATGTTAATCCATGCCCCAATCCTAAATAAAAGCCCCTGCTTAAAATTGGGGCTTTTGTCACAAGCTTGCTACTTGCTGCGTCTCTTTGATTATCTTTGATAGCCAACTCCTGGTGAACCAGTGGTGAACTCATCGTGAACCTACTCAGAACTTTCACACTCTCGCGGGCCTCAACAATGGCTTCCTCGCCTAACAATGGCCTTGGCATCCCTTCGTTCCTTTGGCGAACCTCTGATGAACTTCCTGTGAACTTTGGATGAAAGCTCAAAGATAACTACTACCATAGCAGACAATATAAATGCACAGAGTATTCATATGCGAAATGGTGTACTCATATTATTTCAGAATGGATTTCAAAATTTTTACAGAGAGATTCTTTATCAGAGATCAACTATCTTCGCATTTATCGGGCTTTATGCTGTCCACAAGGAACAAGCAATACCGAAGGCTACCTGGCGAAAGATAGGCTCTGCCTCAGAATATTACTGGACTCATATACAGACTCGAAGACTTCTAAAATGATTCGGCCACTTTAGGTTTCTCACCAGTTCCAAGCACACTGATGCGCAGGCTCCCAAATCACCTAAAGACTTGAGTTCTTCTCGTGATGCAAACATATCAGACTGAATGTCCGCAGTTGCATAGCAGGAGAGGTCCTCGACACAATGACTCTATCAAACTCTAAGACTCGATTTAACTCTGGATGTCCCAACAATGAGCCTTACCCTCATTATATAAGAAATGAGAGGGGACAGGTATTATTGTAGGCCATCAGTGGACTGACTAAAAGGTGGATGGAATCATTGCTTTCGGGTAACGCCAGAGCGACATCTGCACAAAGATTCCAGTCTAGAAAAGAAAATCTTACGGAAAGAGATTTTGACAAAACAAAGTGTATACTTTATGTCAAATCCCACGAGAAATATAACTTTACGGAAAGTAAATCTGATAGTGCCTGAATTATTTACACAATGGAGGCTTTAGTACAGCCAAGCCCACGGGAAATCTGATCACAATTTAGCCCTTCTGACTAGTCCTCATTATTATACTATGGATGTTTTTTATGGAAAGCTCATGTGAACCGTCAGAATATTGTAAGTTCAGAGAATCTATTTCTTTTATACAACATTTCATCCTAGGCTTTTGTGTATATCCTGTGGACAATCATAGGTTTCCTTAAAACAATATGATATTTTACTTTAGTTAAAACTAGCCACTCTAAATGTTCTCTCATGTATTCTTCGAGTGAGTAGTTTATATTATGGGATGGTGACCATTCACCTTCTGTCATATCTTTGACAGTTTTGTAGATGGGGTGAAAGCATTCTTCAAGATGTTGTTCAATACATAAATTACAATGGTTTTTGCAATATTGTTCGTGCCATACTAGGTCCATTGCAGTCCTGCTAATGCCATAATCACTCCACCAATCTCTGAACCATTTGCATTGCTGATATCCCTGGTAGTGGCCAACCGTGCTGAATTTCAACTTTGTATGGTGAGTTCCTATTTTGTCATCAACATTAAGAAAATCCCACCAACGTTGTTTATACCCTGCAAAATTGTATATGGTGTCGGGAAAATAATATTTGGGTCATTTCTTGGCTAGCGAGCAGCAGGTTGAGTTGGAAAATGTCTTGGCTCATTCCAAAGATCTCTTGTTCTGTAGATGTAGATGGATCTTTCATGTATGCCCGTACTGGGTCCTCCATGGTACCAAAATGGTAGCAATGTGTTGTGGCCACCAACAACCCCCCTCCTTATGAAGAATTATTGCTAATACTAAATAAGTGGGGACCCTCAAAAAAATTAGTTAGTGTTACATTTTCGTTTTAGATGAAACTTACAACATCAAGGACTTAGGAAAATACCTTGAAAAATCTTTAAAAAACCTAAGTTTCATAATGAAGAAAATTAAATTTACTCCTTAAAGGATATCGCATCATGCAAATAATGATAGGATACACCTTCTAAATGAGTTAAAATGACAAAAGGCGAGACTGCAACGCGAAACCTCATCGCATCGCATATATTGAAGAAACACTCACATTGAAAAACTTTAAAAAATCGCCGATATGCGATATCGCATATCGCATATCACACATCGCAAAAATCACATGAATTACACAAGGATTATAACGATCTGCGATATTGCGATACCGCGATACTCTGATATTGCAATGCTACGATGTTGCGATACTGCAATCTGCAATAAAAACAGAACGATAACATTGTGATATTGCGATACTGTGATCTGCGACATCGCAAAGCAAAAACGCGGGACCCCTCCATCGCAGTTGGTTCTGGCTCATCATTCGAGAAAACTTTTTAGCCAAGAGTTGGTCATGTATTTTAATGCGAATTAATGAGTTAGTGCCAATTGTTAATGAAGTAGGGTGTTGTGTTTTTCGAAGAAATAGCTCACGTAAGGTGGCATGTCTTGTATATCTTCGGCATTTAAAAGTTTTCCTGTCATTAGTCCTTTATCATTACTTCCACCTCAATGTAAACTGCAGGAAAGAAAGACGAAGCGCTATACAGGGCATTATGCAAAAAACAACGAGGAGGGAAGGCAGCGCTCCATTGAACATTTCGGAAGGCACACTTAATCTATTCAATGAAGAAAAAGAGCCGCAGAAATCTTCTGAGGCATCTATCACAGATTTCTCATATACAGCCATGGTTGAATGGGTATTGAACGATGCTGATACCAGAAACAAACAGATTAATTTTCAGGGTCAAGAGCTCATGGAACCACTATTTTTACAAATTTTGAGTTTTATAACGAATGAGAGAAAAAGGCGCAAGAGGCAAAAAACCGCATCAGGGAAGCTCAGATCAAGAAACAGAGGCAGTTTCCGATGCGCGATTAGCTAAGAAAAATTGTTCGAAAAGGAAGGTCCCTAGTTGCTCAGTCACCTGCGAGCCCCGAAAATTGCAAGAAATCAGCGATAGAAGCAAACTGGAAACAGAAGATTGAAGGAAAAGCAAAAGCAGTCCAAAGGTTAACCAAGTTGAAATGGGATTTTTATCAGACATACATGGTAATGCTACATATTCATTGGATGATTCTCAAGCATATCATCAATTTTACTGAGAAGATAATGCCAGCTCTTGCCGATTTTGTTTGCTTAACTCAACCAAAGGAGGAAGACAGTCAGCCGACTCTACTCAGAAAAATATTGAATGCTTGCGACATTAAGGAGTAGATTTAGAAATAGTTAGATAGTAGATTTAATTTTAGAATAGTTTTGCTTAGAAAGAGGACGGACATTTAAACCGAATCCTCAATTTCTGTAAATAAGTTATTTAGTTAGTAGTATTTAAACCCTTCTCATGCATTTTAGAGAAGGGTCCAGAAATATTATCAAAAACTTGTCCTCAGAACATTGCACTTTGCACCCTCAAGGAGGTTTTGGTGAATGAATGGAACAAGGTTTATTTGTGATTATTTGCATTTGACATCTGCTACTGATGTTGCACTTCTGTACTCTTAGTGGATGTTAAATCAAGGAGAGATAAATCAATTGTCGCTTGAAGCTCATGAGTAGGACTAGTTATAAATGGTACTTTTATCTCTTAGCCATTTATGCTTATGCGTTAAAGTGATATTCAGTTTTCAGTTATTTATATGTTACAACATGGATGTCTAAGTCATCATTTGGCACTTTTGTATGGTGATAGCTATTTGTTTATGTTTAGTGTATGAATAGCTCATTTATGCAATAAGTTTTAACAGCTGTTTCGTCTAACTTCTTATACGAAGTAGCTCATCTTTATTGAACTCTTTTCTTATGATAGCTTAATGATCTTTATTACCAGTTATTGTTTGAAATCTTTTTAGATCGCATAGAAGAAAGATCACACCCCGGGTTAGCATAAATGTCAATGTTTTTTTGTTTATTAGAATACAATAGCATAGCCTTAGATTAGATATAATTATTCCATTTAGAATAGAAACACCCATATTTCTCACACACACACACTGAATTGGGAAATTGGTCCCATATCCCCAGTCGGACCCGCTATACCAAACGGATAAGGAGCTGCCAACCAAGGTCCAGATCGGGCGGGTATCCCCCTTGTTGTCGACCCGATTTTCGTGGCCTTCAACATATTTGGCGCTAGAAGGAGGGCCTGAACTATGAATGGCAAGTAAATCCAAATCAAAATACCATTATGAGAGTAAATCGCCCTCACCATGTCCTCTGACTTCTCCACTACACTTAAATCCAGACTTAGAAGTCGCTAAAGCATCATCCGTTGTTACAAATCCTGACATTTCAGATCAATCAGTTATTGAACCTCCTGAAGTCGAATCTTTGATTCATAAACTTCAGCGATTTTCCATTTCCCCTCAAAGATCTGATAAATCTCAGGGCAGCGTGACTTCGCAGTATAACCCTGCTCATCCCCTGACCAGACTTTAGAGTGAAAAGTTCGGTATTCGGCCAACCGAACTACCTCTTCCTAAAAGGAAAAGAGCAAGGAAGTCACCTAAAGGGTCCGACAGCGAGACTCTTTCATCAACATCATCCATCTCAACTTCTCCACCACGAAGTCAACCATCTACTCCACCACCTCAAACCATTATCAATCCACCTAGTGGGATCCCCACAACTACTCCTCAATCATCTGCGATCATAGTCACCTCATCTTCTCAACCACAAGGATCATTTTCTGCAAATCCCCCTATTAGCAGTTCAGCAATGGCCCAGTCTCCATGGAACAATCCTGGGGCAATCTTAATGCCTGCGCCCTTGAGTCAAATACCGGCCCATCCTGAGAAATGGCTGCCCAAATTCAATCCTGAGGCAGGCATGCTAGAAGAAGAGCACATAAACAACTTTATGTTATCCATCAACCTCAACGGGGTTACTAATGAAGATGATGTTGTTTGATTGTTTCCTTATACCCTACAAGGAATAGCCGGATTGTGGTATTTTTCATTAGCCTCTAGATCTATTACTAGTTAGGACATCTTCCAAGACCAATTTCTAACCAAGTTTGGTGACAACAGGTCTACGGAAACGTTAATCAATGACCTATCCAAACTTAGGGTAGAATCTAGAGAACCGATCAAAGATTTCAATCTACATTTCAATAAGATTCTAAACAAAATTCCTACTGCTTCCCAGCCCAGCGAGGAAGTGCGATGTGAATGGTATATCAATGCATTACCATCGAACATAGAAATCTTTGTGGACAGGGCTAACAAAACAACCCTTGTCGAAAACATGAAAGAAGCCATAGCAGTAGAGAAACGAATAATCGCCTTAGAGAAGAAATCTGCGTTAGAAGATCGGAAGTCTAAGAAGGTCACCTTCAAAGAAGAGTCCAAGAATAAACAAGCAAAAGATCCATTTGATTTGGAGGGATTGCAAAAAGTTCTCAAGACCATTTCTAATGAAATGGTCGACATAAAAAATCAAGTAGCAGAAACTTCTTCAAAAAGGCCCTACAGAGCTTTTAAAAGAGGCCCGTCAACGGATTCAAAGCCACCCAATGCTATAACAAATGTTGAATCCGAGGAAGAGGAAATTATCACTGAAGGGCAAACCGATGATGAAGAAGTTGTAGAATTACAAGGAATGTGGGATTTCATCCTCCCACAAGAGGAAGATCAAGAAGTATTCCCAGTTAACGCACGAAGTAGAAATCAGCTTGATCCTCCCCAAACTACCCCAAAACCAAAGAGCGCAAGCTCTGTAACAAAGGATAAAGTCGCAACAAAGAAAACGACATCTAAAGCGACTCAAACTAGCCCAGTCCAAACAGATTCACCTACTCCATCTAAAACACTGATCGTTTCGGATGAAATGGAGTACAATATCATAGAAGACATGAAAAAGACTAGGGAAAATATCGCTCTGTATGAATTGAGCAAACTAAAGCATCAACAAAAGATAATGATGAAAGAATTACATGCTGTGCCAGTTGCACCTTTCCCTGCCACTGTAATTTCTCAAGCTTCTCAGAACATGGGAAGACCTCCAACTAATACGACTAACAAGATTGATCCAAACGAAATCGCTTTAGTTGGAGGTAGATCGAGATCTCATACTCCCCATTTTCTCCTTATGAATTTTTTAACAAAAATGTACATAATTGTTTAGTGGATTCAGGTGCTTCATCGAATATTTTACTGAAGTCCATATGCACCAAATTAAATGTTCAACCACAGAAATCAGGTGTTCGCGTAGTTCAGCTGGATCGGTCTCAAGTCGAAGTCATCAACGAACTAAATCAAGTAACCATAAGGTTGTCATCCAACCCCAAGGTATTTCAAGTGATTGATATTTTAGTGGCTGATATCCCCGAATTTTATGGCTTGATTCTTAGCAGGGATTGGTCAGAAAAACTGCATGGATACTTCTCAACTGATTGGTCGCATATGTGGCTACCTTACAATGGTAAGCCAAATCAAATAAATGTTGAACGAGAATTACATCAAAAGTACATAATAACGGAGTTAGAAGGGGAAAATGAACCAATAGCATATAACAGTAGTATAATTGGCAATTATTCAGTAGATTCTTTTCTCGGCAATTTAAATGCTCATACGTCCCCATATTTAGAACATTCCATTTTATCCCAAGTCGAAAATTTTTCTCAAACGGATAGTTCAAAATGTATCAATTTTTTAGATAAACCCGTAAATAAATCTTTGTTTTGGAAATTATTTTTTGATGGTTCCAAATCTAACGAAGGAGCAGGAGCAGGATGCGTGCTAATTAGTCCAGAAGGAGACAAAATCATGCTAACATGCAGGCTCGAATTTGATTGTACCAAAAATACAGCAGAATATGAAGCTTTAGTTCAAGGGTTGTACAAAGCAATCAGGCTAAACATAAAGTATCTCCAAGTCTTCGGAGACTCTGAAATTGTAATCAGACAGGTATGGAACACTATACATTGCATGTCAGGTCATTTAAAACACTATTAATCTTTAGTTCAAGATCTGACTGAGCATTTTACAGCATTCAATATTTCATCAATTCCCAGACTCCAGAATGCAAGCGCTGACCTTTTAGCTAACGTAGCTTCTAAGCTCATTCCTTCAGAAGATTTTAGTCCAGATAGATTCTCAATAGAATTAATCTTTAGACCTTCTATTCCTGACAACATCACAAATTGGAGAATATTCAATGACGATCATGATATCGTAAATTTCCTTGCTTCTGAAGGATCCTACTCCAACCAAATAATCGACGAAGATCAACATGATCGACAATTAAAGCAAGATAGCACTCACAATGCTATACCTAAATCAGTGGTCAAGTTAGAAGACCTGTACGATTTGAAAGATCGGCTTAAAAAGTCTACCAATTCGAAGCTCTAAAGTTCGACCTTGAATTACGAATTGGTAAACTTAGGAACCGATGCCAAACCCCAAAACATAAATCTAGGCCTTGGCCTAGCCCCCGAAGAAAAGCTAGCATATATTCGTCTTTTCAGACAATACAAAAACGTTTTTTCTTGGAATTATGATGAACTTAAAACATACGACACCTCTATCATCCAACATACTATTCCGATGATCGATAACGAAAAACCTGTCCAAAAAAAATTGAGAAAGATTCATCCCAACTTAGAAAATCAGATAAATACCTAACTCAATAAGCTGTTGAAAAAGCCAAGATAATTTTTCTCGTCAGACATTCTAAATGGGTCTCCAATATGGTGCCTGTTAGAAAGAAAAACGGAGATATTAAGATTTGTATTGACTTTCGCAATCTCAACAAAGCCTGTCAAAAGGACAATTTTCCCTTACCACCTACGGAGCAGATATTGCAGGCAGTGGCAGGCTCAGAATTAATGTCTTTCTTGGATGGATTTTCATGATACAATCAAGTGCTAGTAAATCCTGATGATCAGTTGAAGACCACATTCAGAACTAAATGGGGCACATATGCATATCGCAAGATGCCATTTGGTTTGATTAATGTTGGTGCCACATTCCAGAGAGCCATGGACATTGCATTTAAAGGTTTAGTCAATAAATCTGTAGTAATTTATTTGGATGATATAACCGCGTACTCCAAGAAACGAGGCGACCATCTCAAAGACTTGAAACAAATATTCCAGCGATGTTTAAGGTACGGAATTTCACTTAACCCAAATAAATCTTTTTTCCCATTAAGTGAAGGGAAACTTCTAGGATTCATAGTGTCAAAATCTGGTATTCACATTGACTCTGACAGAATCAAAGAAATTTCTGAAATATCCCTACCTCATAACAAAAAAGCCATGCAATCCTTCCTTGGTCAAATCAATTTTGTAAAGAGATTTGTCCCAGATTTTTCATGAATCGTATCTCCTTTACAAACCATGATAAAAAAGAACTCTAATTTTAAATGGGGCCAAGATGAACATGAAGCGTTTGACCTGATCAAACAGGCTATTATTAATGCTCCATCTTTAGCAACTCCGAATTTTTCAGAGCCTTTTATTTTATACACATTTTCCTCAGATAAGTCATATGTTGTGATACTCACTCAAATGAATCAAGAAAAGGCGGAAGCACCAATTGCTTTTTTTAGTTCAAGTTTGCAAGGTGCTGAATTAAATTACTTAGACATGGAGAAATAGGCTTATGCTGTTTTCAAAGCGATCAAATACTTCATACCTTTTCTACTCAAAACCCACACCAAAATTATAGTACCGTTTCCAACTGTAAGGAATCTTCTAGTACAAAAGGATGTGGGTGAGAAGAGGGCCAATTGGGTAACTGCCTTACAAGAATATGACATAGAAATTAAACTAGCAAACATTGTAAGAGTTCAAGGCTTTTGCAAACTGCTGGCTGGAGCGTCGCAAATTTCTGAAATCCCATCTGTAGAGGTACAAGTGTGCAAGGTAAGCCTAAACGATGAGCAATCATTATATGCTGATATTATTTATTATCTTAAGAATGGATATGCTTCATCATACCTCGATTATACTAAGAAAAGTGCTCTAAGATTAAAAGCCAAACAGTATCAGCTCATAAATGATATTCTTTTTAGAATGAATTACGATTCAGTTCTCCTTAGATGTCTTGAGAAATCTGAAGCTGATAAAGTTTTGCAGGAACTCCACGATGGGCCAGCAGGTGGACACTATGCTGGAGATGCTACTGCACATAAAATGTTGCGCGCAGGATATTATTGACCCACGTTATTCAAAGACTCGCACAGTTATGTGAGGAAATGTCAAGTCTGCCAAACTACTGCTGGGAGACAGAAGAAGCCATCCTTACCACTACAACCAGTTAACATCGACCAACCTTTCAGTCAGTGAGGATTGGACATAATAGGTGAGATCATTCCTCACTCTTCCAAGCAGCATCGATATATCCTTAAAGCAACATATTATTTTACTAAGTGGGTAGAAGCAGTTCCACTCAAGACAGCTAATGCTGAAAATATCATTGAGTTCATAGATCAATCTATAATCACTAGGTTTGGATTACCTTCCGCTTTAATGTTCGATAATGCATCATAATTTTCTGGAAATGCAATGACTGAATTTGCGCTTAAAAGAGGATTCAAACTTAAATATTCGGCCAATTATTATCCACAGGGCAACAGATTAGCCGAGTCTACAAACAAAAACCTAATCAGGATTATCAAAAGAACAGTAGACCAAAATCATAAAAATTGGCATAAATCCTTAATATACGCTTTACGGGCAGACCGAATAATGAAAAAATCTTCCATCGGCACTTCTCCCTTTAATTTAGTTTATGGGAGAGAAGTTGTTCTTCCGACTCATTTAACAATTCCTTCTTTGTCTCTAGTTCAATACATTGATGAAGTACCAACTTCCTCATTACACTTTTTGCAAATTGAAATAATCAAATTAGAAGAACAATGAGAACAAGCTAAGAAAATGCATGCTCATCATCAGGCATTAGTAAAATCCTCTTTTGATTCAAATATAATGACCAGAAAAGAATTTCAGGTGGGAGATTTAGTTTTAAAATGGGACAAGGCACACGAAGAAAAGGGTAAACATACAAAATTTCAAAGAATGTGGCTTGGTCCTTTTCAAATTGTAGAAGTCTTAGGTCCATCTACATTTATGTTAAAGGATTTAGCAGGTAAAAGAGACTCTTTGCCTGTCAATGGACAAATTCTTAAGAGAGATTTCCATAGAAGATTATTCTTCTATTTTGTAGAGTAATAGTTTTTCTCTTTTTCATAATAAAACCAATTGTGAATGGTTACATTAGGCATTTACGAAAAAGATACCAACTCTCTTTCAAATTTTGATTTTTCGCTTGTATAAATAGCAAATCTTTTGGAAAATTGATCTTTATTATTGAAATATATAGTTAAAGACTCTAGCCTAGATATGACACTAGTTTCAACTTCATAAAAGTTTGATGAAAATAACCTTTAGTGAAGAAATTGTTTTATATCAGTGCAATGAAAGGTATTAATAACAAAATAAAGATTCTATGTAGAACAGTTACTTCCAAAAAACTCTATCATTGTCATCCAGAGCTATCTAAAGAAGACAATGACTTCCTCCCTGCTAAGGAAATCACAATTTTTAGAGGAACAATCCAAGGATACACTTCATCTTGAAGAATGAGAGGTCTCATCACGAGCTGACTTATCATAATCACAGATATTATAACTTGCTGACTTTGCCAAATACTGCATACCATAACAGGGCAATGACTCAAGATTGTTACAATCAAGAGGCAAGGGGTTTCATCACGAGCCAGCTTGTTCAGCAAAGTTATAAATCAAGTGAATGACTGTGTCATAAATTGGCTATCAAACCAAGACATTTTTCTTTAAGAATAAAAAAGAAAATCAAAGCAATAGGTGTGGATGTGGATTCTTCTTTGAGAGTTGTAGGTCTCTTTAAGTAGGATACAGGATCATTGCTGGGTAACAGGTAACCCTGTCGAGGCTATAAACGCCTGTTGGCAGCAGAGGCTCTACCTACGACAAATGAGCATATTTAAAAATGCTTTACAGAGAAGACTTTGTTTTATTTTTACAAACCAAGTAATGGCTGATGTAAACACAAGGACTAACTTGAGGAAGAAAATAATCAAAGTTGAAAATAGCTTAAACAAAATGTCATTGACAGGTTAGAGCATAATGTACTTTATCTTTCCATAATAAAGTTTAAATTTCTGAAATATTTTCTGTTTTGGAAGCTGAAAAGATCCAATAGAAACATAGAGATAACTGGTTCTTCCAAGTGAATCGCCAATTGTTGTGGCCACCAACAACCCCCCTCCTTATGAAGTGTTATTGTTAATACTAAATAAGTGGGAACCCTCAGTAAAAATCTAAAAAATCAATTAGTGTTATATTTCCCTTTAGATAAACCTTACAACATCATGGACTTAGGAAAATACCTTGAAGAATCTAAAAAAAAACCTAAGTTTTATAATGAAGAAAGTAAAATTCACTCCTTAAGAGATATCACATCGCACAAAGAATGATAGGGTACCTTCTAATGAGTTAAAATGATGAAAAACACGAGATTGCGATACGAAATTTCACCGCATCGCATACGTTAAAGAAGCACTCACATTGAAAAACTCTAAAATCGCCGATATGCGATATCGCATATCGCGCATCGCAAAAATCACATGAATTACACATAAGGATTATAATGATCTGCGATATTGCGATACTACGATACTGCGACACTACGATTAAGCGATATAGCGTTATTGCGATACTGCGATATCGCGATACTGCAAAGTTGCGATGTTGTGATATTGCGATACTGTGACCTTGCGATAAAAAACAACACGATGAAATTGCGATTTGCGATCTGCGATATCGCAAAGCAAAATCACAAGACCACTCCATCGTAGTTGGTTCTGGATCATTATTCGAGAAAACTTTTTCAGCCGAGAGTTGGTCATGCATTTTAATGTGAATTAATGAGTTGTTGCCAGTTGTTAATGAAGTATGATGTTGTGTTTTTTGAAGGACTAGTTCACGTAAGGTGGCATGTTTTGCATATCTGCGGCATTTAAAGTTTTCTTGTCATTAGCCTTTTTATCATTACTTCCACCTCGAATGTAAACTGCAGGAAAGAAGGACGAAGCGTTATACAAGGCAATGTGCAGAAAACTATGAGGAGGAAAGGCACCACTCCAATGTCCATTTCGGAAGGTACACCTAATCTACTTAAGGGAGAGAAAGAGCCGCAGAACTCTTCTGGGGCATCCATCACAGATTTCTCATATATAGTCGTGATTGAATGGGTACTGAACGATGCTGATACCAGAAACAGACGGTTTAATGCTCAGGTTCAAGAGCTCACGGAATCACTATTTTTAAAAATTTTGAGCTTTATACCAAATGAGAGAAAAAGGCGCAAGAGGCGAAAAAGGCATCAGGGTAGCCCAGATCAAGAAACAAAGGCAATTTCCGAATCACGCATCGCTAAGAAAACTTGCTCGAAAAGGAAGGCTCCTAGTTACTCAGTCACCTGTAAGCCCCGAAAATTGCAAGAAAGCAGCGATAGAAACAAGCTGGAATCAGAAGACTAAAGGAAAAGCAGAAGCAGCCCAAGGGTTAACCAAGTTGAAACGAGATTTTTACTAGGTATACATGGTAATGCCACATAGTCATTGGATGACTCTCAGGTATATCAGCAATTTTACTGAGAAGATAATGCCAGCTCTTGTCGATTATGTTTGCTTAACTCAACCAAAGACAGAAGACAGTCAGCCAACTCCACTCAAGAAAATACTGAATGCTTGCGACATTAAGGAGCAAATTTAGAAATAGTTAGATATTAGATTTAATTTTAGAAATAGTTTTGCTTAGAAAGAGGACAGTCATTTAAACCAAATCCTCAATTTTTGTAAATAAGTTATTTAGTTAGTAGTATTTAAACCCTTCTCATGCATTTAGAGAAGGGTCCAGAAATTTATCAAAAACTTGTCCTCAGAACATGCACTTTTGCACCCTAAGAGGAGGTTTTGGTGAATGAATGGAACATGGTTTATTTGATATTTTCATTTGATATCTGCTACTGATGTTGCACTTCTGTACTCTTAGTAGATGTTGAATCAAGGAGAGATAAATCAATCATTGCTTGAAGCTCATGAGTAGGACTAGTTATAAATGGTACTTTTATCTCTTAACCATTTCTGCTTATGCGTTAAAGTGATATTCAGTTTTTCAGTTATTTATATGTTACAGCATGAATGTCTGAGTTATCATTTGGCACTTTTGTACGGTGATAACTATTTGTTTATGTTTAGTGTATGAATAGGTCATTTATGCGATAAGTTTTAATAGTTGTTTCATCTAACTTCTTATGCGAAGTAGCTCATTTTTATCAAATTCTTTTCTTATGATAGCTGAATGATCTTTATTACCAGTTATTGTATGAAATCTTTTTAGATCGCATAAAAGAAAGATCATACCCTGGGTTAGCATAAATTTTGATGTTTTTCTGTTTATTAGAATACATAGCATATCATTAGATTAGATAGAAGTATTCCAGTCCGAACATAAACACCCTTCTTTCACACACACACATACACTGAATTGGGAAACTGGTCCCAGATCCCCAGTCGAACCCGCTATACCAAATGGATAAGGAGCTACCAACCAAGGTCCGGACCGGGTGGGTATCCCCTTGTTGTCGACCCGATTTTCGAGGCCTTCAATAGGCCCCTTATCCTACGTGTTGCTCAATGTATGGAATGGGTGGCCTACCCCCAATACCACCAAGTGCCCAAAAGCAGTGTGATGGAAACCACTTACCACCCACCCGCTATGTGCCAAAAAAAGCCACTATTCACCCCACTACATGACAAATGACAAATGTTTACCCATACCCGCCAAAATTGACTTTCAAGCATAAATCCAAAAAGCCCCAAATCATTTGTTTTTATCATTTTTTCAACTGAAAAGCTCCATGCGCACACCTACGAATGTCGAAGTTGTCAACCTATGTCCAAATTGAACCCCAAAGATTCCACAGAGCACCCTGTTCACCTTCCAGCCTACACAGAGTCTTTTCGATCGTTCGCAGTTGCCAATCAACTTGTTCAGAGCTAGTTTTCCTTAATTCTGGGTATTTAAGCCATAATTCACTGGAAAAACTTTCAATATAAGAACCAATTACTGAGTTTGTTAGTTAAAGTGAAAATTTAATTAAAGAAACTCAAGTAACTTAAGCTTGCACTGTACTGAAACACCATTTCCCTAAAAAAATGAAAATCACCTCCCCCATTCTCAAATCCACAAGAACTGAGAATGGTTGCCCTAATTTCCATGGATGTGAGACCTATTTCCACTCCTCATCTAGACCTAGACCATCTCCCCCTGGCAGACAAGGATTTCCAGATAAAGGATACCTCTATCCATGAATCCCCTCTCAAACTCTACTGTCGATACAGATACCAACATGTTGATAAGATTGGTTTTTGGGAGTCCAATTTTTCCAAGTAAACAATTCCCTGAAGTTCACATTTTCCCAGAAATTGTCCTCTACTACCATGCAAACTATATCCCCAGTCAAAGAGTAGTGATTTCCCCTAAGTAGACTATACTTTTCACCATCACTACTGAATCAATAAATGAGATGTCGCATTTTCAACCAGGGCAAAAAATTGACTCCTCTCTCCATTAGAGACATGTTGGACTTATTTCCCAAGCTCAGCCCTACAAGATTGGCCAAAATAATCCAAACCTACATTGTAGAAGAGAAGTATACCCCCAAAGAACCTCCTCCATATGTGTATACCATATTTTCCCCATTTAGCCAAGACATTGTAGCAATGATATCCAGTGTCCTAGGTTATACCACCAGTGAGTATATAGATGAGATCATCTTGTCTTTCCTGTCCATATACACTCCAAGACAGCCTCCTATTGTTATTTATGATTATGTCAGGTTTATAGTTGATAGGATGCATGACCAGTTCCTTAGGATGAGTAATGAGCGAGTTTTCAAGTACTCCTCTATTTTGTATCACCACTTTCTATACTACCAAGCTGATAAGTTCTCATTTACTCTTCAAAATCTCATAGGTAGCCCTCCTCCAAGAATCAGTTCAAATATAGGGAGGATCCTACAACTTTCAAAACAATCCAAAGTGGGGGATTGGTACTTGTACCAAAACCACATTGAGATTAGAATTTATGGTTGTGAGTTGGCCCCATATAAACTACCCAAATACCTCCCAATGAGGTTATTTGCTCTGGAGTACTACAGGCAGATAATTAATTCAGATGAGGTATACTTTTTTAAAGCCAAAAAGAAGGCCTAGCTCAGGATCAAAGACCAATTAGGTCCCTTTATTTATAATAGATGAGAAGTTGGAAAGGAGGCAGACCAAATCCTTAAAATGTTAAATCTAAAACAGAGCTTCATATGGAGGTATGATCCCTTGGATTTATTCTGCAACAGAAGATGAAAAAACAAGATGGCTCCCTACATTCATCACTGTATCCCTAAAATAGAAAAGTATGCCAACCAACTAGAATGGGTAGAAAACAGTTTAGAAGACATGGATAGCACTGAAGTTACTGTGGAAAACTCTTTAATTGATCTAGAGAAATATCTTGATGAGGGTTCTTTCCTGCAGGTGCTAGGAAAATTGCAAGTACAAGAAGAATCACAAGTACAAGAATAATTAGAAGCACTAGACCAATCAAATATACCAGAACAATCAGAGAAAACAGATAGACCAGAGGCCACCATGAGTACCCCCCCAGTCTTACGGACTCCTCTAAATGAGGAGAAAAGCCTTAAGATAAACAGGGAAGGGGCCACTCCTTCAAAAAGAAAAACACCTCAAGCCTATGTAGAGACAAGCCAGGCAAAGAGACAAAGAATGAATCCTATCTCTAAACGTGAATATATAAAGGAGATAGATGAGGTTCCTAGCACAGAAAGAGATAGGAGTAGGCATGCCACTCCATCTGGAGGAATCCTAGAACCTTCCACATCACACACTCAGATGTTGGAAAGGCAGCAAAGTGTTGAGGTATTCTCTTTCAAAATGCCAACAGACAAGACCAAGACATCAAAGGGAGATACAAAGAAATAAAAGCTGGGAATGAGAGGCTGAAAGCCCAAATTTATGCACAGTATTTAAAGATGACCCCTACCAATCAGACAAGGTTTATGTCATCCTATGATGTTAAAGAGGGGAAGATGCAAATGACCTTCATCAAGCCAACCACTCAGTAGCCAAGGGCAGCAACAGATTTTAAAAGAGTGGATTTTGAAGTACCGGTAAGGGATATTCATCCCATTGACCAGATTGAGCTACATAAGCAAACTGGTGAGGTGATTTATTTTGCATTTACAGGGAATGCCATAGCAACCCACCAGTTCCAGAACTCTTTAGACAATATGTCAGCTTAGTTTCAGTTGGAGAAGGCCTCTTTACAGGCCAAAGACACAAGAATCAAGTCCTTAGAGGACTTAGTGATAGGATTGGGACATGATCCCAAGGATGTGAAAGAAATAGAGCATCTGATCAAAAAGAAGAATGATGACGTTGTTGCACTGAAGAAGCAGCTCAAAATTCCTCAGCTACATCACCCTCAAACAATGGAAGTCCTAGAAGCACAAAAAGGACATGAATGGCTTATGGACCTAGTCCTAAAGCTAAATGATCATCTTAAAGAAACAGAGAAGGAGTTAGACATTTTGATTCAGTCCAAGAAAATTGACCTGGAAAAAACTTCCACAACTACCATTCCCATAGTGACAATAGCAGTTCCTTCCACCATGGTAGCATCGTTGGCACCTACAGCTCCACCTGCCACAACACTGCCAATTTCAACTGAGTCCACTATAGCAGCATGCACTTCAACTGAAAAAATAGCAGAACTGGTAAAGGATATGGAGGAGATGTCCATTCAAGCTACATAGCTCAAAATATTAAAGGAAAAAGTGGCAAGTTTAGAAACTGACTGTAAACTTGCCCAAATCCAGCAAAGAGAAGAAACACAGAAATCCCTAAGAATGGGTAAGAAAATCAAAGTCCTAGAGAGATATTTCACACTGCAGAATCCACTAGGACAGACTAAAGAAATGCTCTAGCCATCAATTCAAGTTATATTTGAGAAAACTGAATTGGTGAAGGTAGCCATTGAGGCTATCCAGAAAGTAAGGGATGATTTAGGAGACCAACCTGAGGATGAAAATTGACTCATCCACCTCCTAAACAATAAGAACAGGTATGAGCTCCATGAGCTTGGTGTAGAGGATAGGACTGAAGCCATCCTAGATATAAAAAAGGTTCTTTCCAAAATAAACCTTATGCTCAACATAGAAGAAAAGTGCCACAACATGCAGGTGACCATTGACAGGTTTATGGCCAAATTTCAAATTTTGAGGGACAAAGGCCTTCCCAGTCCTATGGTCATCAATGATAAACTCATGACCCAATTGGACTATAGTGATAGACTCAGGAAGTTAGCCAAAGAACAAGCTAGCTCTTTAGGAATTAAAACTTTACCTACTGGAAAAGTATTGTATGATACATTAGAGAACCTTTTTTTCTTAGAACATGAGGTGAAACATTTGTTTCTCACCAAGCCCAATTTTGCAAAATACACAGAGGCAGACGAAATTTACAGGAGAATGTTAAAGGTGAGATTGCTTGAAGCAAAATGGTGGGAAAAAATGATAGATTTACTTTGAAAAAGTTTTACATCAGAAAGTTACCACAATAAATCTGAAGGCAGCCAGGTGAAAGACAGATAAGCAGGGTCAAAGAGTAACAGAGTCAAAGAGTATCAATGAAAGATCAAAAGTAAAGGAGACTCTAGTGTGGAAATACCACAATTATCAGCCAACTTAAAGGGATCAAAACTCAACAAAAATAGCCAGCAACACCACAATAAAAGGGACAGCAAGAAGTATTTTCACATCTATCTCTATCTTCATGCATGAAGATATTTTATTTCCTAGATTAAATCTCAAACTATTATGAGATATTTTGTAATTATTTTTTGTATAAATACTTCACATTTCGAAGTATGTAGGGTGGATTCAATGACATTTCTGTAGACTTCTTCTCTCAAATCAAAATTCTATTGTATGAATGACTGGATTGGCTTGTCGAATCAAGGAATAAAGATCAAATATTTTACAGGATTCTTGTGTAAAGTGAAATGCAAATAAGTATACTCTCATGTTTATTGTTGTTTTTCTTATTTTTCTTCATAATCTTGTTTGTTTCTCTAAAATCTAAATGTATAACAAGGAATGATATTTCAGAAATTGCTTGAATGCACTCTGTCTTGATTGTTTACATTCTAAATGTTTTCTACTAAACTATCTTAGTTAGGGTATTCTTAACTACTCCTTAGCTTCTGTAGTTTCTCCCCAGGTCTATAGCAAAGGATTCTTAATTGCCCTTTTTTCATGATCACACTCTGTTCTCCATTCTGATCCCAGTCCAAGGATTCTTCATTGCCCTTTCACCCTTGTTAGAATTATTTCATCCATTAGACCTGAAGATTTGCCTTTTTCTTTGCTAGCCTGCCCTGTGAACATTCCCTTTAACGATCTGGTACAGTTATGTTATCCATTGATTGACTCCATAGCCCAATGGCTTGAATACATAGCTCTATCCATCTGCTCTAAGAATTCCACCACCCAACCTTCAATTCAAAACAAAACCCTATGAACACTAAGAAGTAGCCTAAAATATGATAAAAACAAATCTAAATCATAAAGAGAGAGCCCTCTCTAGACTTGGGTTGGCTAGAACCTAAGCCTAAAAGATTGGTTTGTGGTTACCTTGGATGATTCCTTCTTTTAATAACTTCTAGGGAAAATATCTGAGTGATAACAAGATGTAAATGGGTTTACAGAACCAAGTTTGGACCAGATAGAAAAGTTGATAGACATAAAGCTCGTCTTGTTGCTAAGGGATTTTCACAAGTTGAAGGTATTGACTATACTGAAACCTTCTCCCTTGTTGCCAAAATTAACTATATCCACCTTGTTATTTCCCTTATTTCCTCTTTCAAATGGGAAGTCCATCAAATGGATGTTAAATCTTCCTTCTTGCAAGGGAACTTGCATGAAGGAATTGATATGGAAAAACCTCCTGGCTTTGTACAAACAGACTCCAGCCTTATATGTCGGCTTAAAAAATCCTTTTATGGTCTCAAGCAAGCCCCTCGAGCTTGGTATGCCAAAATGGATAGCTTTCTTTTAGATACTGGATTTTCTAAGTGTCATTCTAACAATATTGTCTACACCAAGAAAGTGGGCAAGTATCTTATCATTCTTGTTCTTTATGTTGATGATCTTATCCTTACTGGTAGTGATCACAACCTTATAAACCATGTGAAGTCCAGCCATAAAAAGAAGTTTGAAATGACAGACTTAGGACACTTACATTATTTTCTTGGTCTTCAAGTCTTGCAATCCCATGAAGGTATTTTCCTTTCCCAGTCCAAGTATGCATGTGATCTTCTACACCACTTTCACATGGAAGACTATAAACCAACCCCTTCTCCCTTTCATTTTGGAGTCATATTTTCAGTCACTTGTACTTCCCCTAAAGTTGATGCTACCTTATACCATCAACTTGTAGGAAAACTTTTGTATCTGACCCATGCTCATTCTGACCTTTCCTTTGTTGTTGGCATTATTGCCCGGTTTATGCAAAACCCACATGAAAGTCATTGGAAAGTAGCTAAAAGAATACTTTGTTATGTTCGAGGTATAGTTTAGTTTGGGATTCATTACAGCGCAGGAGCATCTCCTCTATTGGTTGGTTTCATTGATTCTGATTGGGTTGGTGACCTTGATGATTGAAAGTCTACTACCGGTTATGTCTTCACTCTTGGTTATGGACCTATTACATGAGCTTCCAAGAAAAAAAGTGCCATTTCTCTTTCTTTAGTAGAAGCAAAGTATCGTGGTGCTGTAGAAGCTAGTAAGGAAGCCCCGTGGCTTTGTTAGATCTTGTCAGAGTTTGGCTTTTAGCAGTAGCATCCGACTACAGTTTGGTGTGATAATCAAAGTTCCATTCAACTACGCAAAGATCTGGTCCAAAATCAACGCAGAAAACACATTGAACTACACATGAATTTGATCAGAAAGCTCATTCGTGACCATGTTCTTGAAGTGCAATATTGTTCAACAAATGATCCAGTTGCAGACATCTTTACAAAGGCTCTCACAGAGGTGAATTTTACTAAACTTTGATTTATGGTTAGAGTTCAGGAAGTTGTCACTAAGGGGGGATAGGGTCTAATGCCTCCATCCTTCTCCTATCATGTCATATTTGTACATCCTTCAATCCTATCCCAATTTTTTCTTAAGGGGGGATGTTAGGATATTCCGACACATAGGAAATAGTTAAGTATAACTTGATCTAGTGTAGAGTTAGGTAAAGTGTGTTTCTTTACTATGTACATTTGTAGCTTACAATCCGACAGTCACGATATGTTCTAGACATGAAATGATCCGACAGTTCATTCTCTCATCATTATTACCGATAATTGATCCGTGGCTTAACACCTGATTGGTCCATGATCTCTATGTAAAGAGCATGGAGGGTCATTTCTAGGGTAACCGTTCAAGAGAGAATCTTATGTAAATTTTCTTTCTTTTATTAATTTCCTGAAGTGGCTGCATTGGCTCAAGTCGTGGACTGTTTCCCTCTTTGAGGGTTTTAACCATGTCAAGGACACTGGTGTATTGATCTACGGTTTATTTGTGAGAGGTGTCCTTTGGTGTTCTATCTGAGAAACTTACCCTGTAAATTCCTACATTATAATATGGTAGCAATGTTATATACCAAAACAATAGCTAAGATAATAACTGAGAAGACCTCCAAATATTCTGTTGCAATACAATCACCACAACAGTTGTGAAATGGATCTAGCCGAACTGAAATTGAAGCTATGATTGAATATTTGAATGACCTCCACTCATGAACCATAGATTTGCTGTAGATATTCTGACTGATGACGCTCCATGAAATCCCTGGATGGAATCTCCTGAAAGGTTCTATATTGGCATCCAACAAACAATATCAAACCTGAGGGTTTTCGTCTTGAGGCTTATAGAAGTTGATAACTTGGTTCTTCAACCTTCACCAAGGTCAAAATACACAAATCTAGGATGTCCCTAAATTATCTCCTCCTCCTTTTAAACACCTAATATCTCCAAGCTTCTAAAAGTATCCTATTTTGATTATTTTAATATTATTATAGAAGCTCTCATTTGAATCCATCTAAGCGACTTTTAATTTTATTTTATTTCACTTAAGTCACCTCTGGCCTTTTTCCTTCAATTAATTATTTTCCCCTCCTTTTTTTCCAAGGAAAAAATCATAATTTCATTAAAAGGATTAACAAAATTTCCTTTAGCATATGCACCTTTCAAGGAATCAGTGCATTATCCAGATTGACACAAACTGAAAATGAATGACGAGTAGATGTCAAATAGCAGGAAGGGACATACCGAAACCTAAAGTTGTCCAAAAACAATTCTGCAAGAATTACAAGATACCATATGAAATAGATATACCATACAAAATCTAAGAAACATATCAAGTGTCTGCACCTGTAATTACCTTCAAGGGAAGAGTCATTTGAAAAAATAAAACACATTATCAAGAAGACTAGTGTCAGAGCGAACCAAACAATCATCCAAATGAGTAAATTCTGTAAATAGCATCATCGATCAAAAAGATAAATAAGTGACCTGTATCATGGCGCTAGGCCGAGCCCCCAAAAAATTATAAGTTTTCCTCATATGGTCTGTGATAGTACTCATAGTTATCCAAACCAATGTTTTCAATCACCTACCAGAGGCCCTTTTCCAAGAAAAGGCCTTCCTTAGAAAGTTAGTCGACTTCCCTATTTCTTCTTTGTATATGTTCTTGCAAGTGAAGTGAACAAAATCAAGACATAGCCTTTCAATATCCATCACAATTTTATCCAAATAAATGTTCTTGCATTATTGCACATCATTCACCCAATTAAACACCAACAAGGAGTCCCCCATAATTTGCAAACTATCACACCCTTTCTCCGTAGCGAAATAAATTAAGGACCTGCAAGCCAATGTTTCATCCCAATTATTGGTACCACTGTCGAGGCCAAATTTAACATGAAAGGAGTGTTGAAAAAACATGTGGAGAATAAATACTCTACCTGCCAGGAGCCCATTATTTTGTGTGGCCCCACCAAAAAAACCCTAGGGCATTGCATTATCAAAAATTTCATCTTTGATATGTCTAATAGGAATTGTGCTTTTGATCTATAGATTATAACTTAAAATAGTTATACTTTCCACTATATCTTCTTGGGATAAGAAGCAAGGTCTCTAAATATCATCATATTGTAGGCACTCCAAACTCCCCAACAGATAATGAGAGGGAGGTCATGGATCAACCTGTTTGCACATTTCTGTGCCCAAGAATACCAGGAGGCTACAAAGCTTTCATCATTCCATCTGTATGTAATTTGGAGGATAACCTAACAATCTAACCAAACTTGTTGAGTGAAAAGAAAAGAGACAAACAAGTGATCCGGAGATTCGCTAGAGTTTTTAGAAAGCACGCACCAACCAGGCCCAACCATATACCTTCTCTACATTAACTCCAAGGTGGGTATTTTTCTTTCCATTATACACCAAGTGAGGAGCTTTGATATAGGGGGAGGGGGGATTTTTCCTTCCACACTGCTCCCCACCACCATTCAGGATCACCCAGTTGATTTTGATCCATTAAGTGAGTATATCTCATTTTTTGGGTATATATACCGAGAGGGGAAGCAGACCAAAATAAAACACCCTACTATATTTAGCCTAATTAATCCCATTTCAAGATCCCCTGCATAACACCTCTATTCTGCTTGGAAGTCCTTTGACATATTTAAATCTTCAGTTGTGAGCCATCCCTGCCTATAGAGCATATTGGTTCGATGATTTACAACTTGGGACAGACGGGTGAAACCCTCATCGCTCATGTATAAGGTGATTTTTAGGGGAGGATATGCTACCCCTCACTACCAGGCCATGGATCATAGCCCAGTCGAAGAATTTGACTATTTTCAATCCTCCACTAGAAGATATCAGGTCAAAATAATTTAGCACCGCCCTCCAAATAATCGATATATTTCCTTTTTGTATGACAAGTAGTTTGATCCAACTTTCCAGGGACATGGGGCTAGTGTACTTATGGAGAAAAGCCTCAGTCCAAAGGCTCTTTGTGGATAGAAGCCTCCATCCACACTTGATTCCCAAACGTTTAGCAGATGAAAATATATTTTTTAGCCCCCATGCTCCCAAAAATTTGGGATTAGCAATTCATGTCCATTTGACCTAGGGCAACACTTGTCCACCAACCCTTCCCATAGGTACTTGAATCAAATCTACTTGGATTTTTCTAAGACACCTTTGGGTATATATGCAAGGGACATCCAGTAAATAGGAATGACTTCTAAAACTGACTTTCCATGACTAATTGACCAACTCAAGAGAGCCATTTGCGACTCCAACTCGAAATCCTCTTCTCCATTTTTTTCTAATAACAAGTGCCATTCTTCTATCCTATAACATTTTTTCTTTAGATGGAATCCCATGTATTTCAAACTAGCCTCAAAGGTCAATATCTCATATCGGAAAAAATATCTAATATTGATAATTTTTGGCTTGTGGGGGCCTGACCCAGGTTCAGCGTTAGTTAGCCAAACAAATCCCTACACTACTGGCCCTTTCGGCATAAGCCTATGGAGCGCAGACTGAAATCTCACCCGAAGCAGTATGGGGGGATGCTAGAACCAAGTTTCCACACCATTGAGATGGATGTGATGTCGGTTTATTCCAACTATACCTGCCTTTACACAGGTTTATTATCCCTCTACTCTTCCCTTTAGTCCCTTCACAAAGTGTTACAATCGGCTTTTGCGCAGCCCTAACCAGGGGCTTATATGTTTTCGCACTGCTAGGGCAAAAAACTGTGATATTTCCCTAACTACGCTAAGTATCTTACTTGATTTATTAATAGAACTTAGTTAGCTTCACGTAAATAGATGTTCTTACTTGTGTTCACTTAACCAATACAGTTATACACATTTGCGCATCATATAAGCATTAGAAGTGAAATTCATACCCAATATGACAGATGCTTAAACAAGAAATAAAGACGCAGAAATTATAGAATACTTCTCTTTATTGATACTTCCATATGATTACAGACTCAACTCATCCTGCGCACACAGTTGCAGGGGTCCGTGCACTTAGTTGTGGACTTCTAGGCCTCTTTGCACTCAGCTGCAGAGCCTCTACCTACGGTACGACCCAAAACTTAGACTTCTACTCAGAGCTATCTCTCATACATCATATCATTCTTCATGTTGTTGATTCATCTTCAATGCCCTAACTACTTAGATTTGCGCTCTATTTATACAATCCCATGGTCCACGGACCATGGGTAGATCTTCTACAACCAACATTACATTATCAAAATAAGGGTATACAACCCTATGACTCTTTAACATCTACGCACTCTATGACCAAAAAATGTGGAGTCTTTACATTTGGATTACAAAAAATGGACCAAAATATGGGCTTTAAGCCCCAAAACTACCCTTAGGGGATCCTGCGCCCAACAGGCCCCCAACACAAACATCGTGACTCACCCTCGAGTCACTCTACAGGTGCAGAGATCTTAGCATGAAGAGCTCACAGATCTGTTCGGATCACCGCAACTTTGGCAGCGCACTGAATAGCCGCCTGCTGGACTTCTTCCACGTGTTATTCGATGACTATTATTGAACTGCTGCTTTGAATATTCTGCTGAGTTGCCTACTGTTTCATGAGACTTCCTTCAATGAAGGTTATGATCATGTAAGCCTCATCAATCCATGGTTTTAGGCGTGCTTTTAAGACTTCTTCCTTATGTCGAGCGGCATCCACCTATTTCTTGAGCACCTTTGCCTCCTACATCTGTACAAGCCTCTGTGTAAGGGCAATTGTCTGTGCTATCCCTTTTACCTCGTCATACCTTTGTTGGAGCTCGTGCACCTCTGTCTCCAGGTGCTCTACATTCGGGTCCTCTTACAAGGTGGTTAGGACCTTGAATGACTATTTGAGCAGATGCATGTAGTCTGCCACTATACTGTCAGCCATCATTGTTGTTGTTGTAACAACAATGGTTCGATGTTCCCTGATCTTCAGCATAGTTGAAGGTTGAGCCTTCAACTATAGTTCTGCGATCTACAATTTCAGCTCTAGCTAAACCTTGGCCATCTCTGCTCGAGCGTCGCGCAATCCTGTGGCAAATTTTCAGATGCACGCCTCCACCAGTTCTTCTGCCTGAATGTCCAACTCTGAGACCATCCGGCAAGCTTCCAGACCCTAACACACTTCACTCGTTCATGCAGTTCTGACATCTCACACCTCTCAGGCAATGTATTTTATAGTCCTGTGCCTCCTTTCAGCTGCCTGGAGTGCTAAGACTGTGCTTCTGTCGGCTAGTTAGATGGTTGGGCCACCTATGTATGGCTTCAATTGACTTCCATTCACTTTTCCTGGGAAGGGATCTCCATTCAACTTAACCAACTAGACCGCACCACTGTCGGTAATCTCCTTAATAACATACTATCCCAACCAATGCATTCTGAGTTTCCCTAGAAAGTTATCAAACTTACTGTCATACAACAGAACCAAGTCATTCACCTTAAAGGTGAGAAGCTTAATATGTCGATCGTGTCATGCATTTTCACGCTGCTTTTGGACCTGCTGGTGAAATCCAAATAAAAATCTCTCTTCTTCCAACTCATCCAACTACACAAGCCTCTCCTCCAGGGCTCCACGATCCATCATACCTGTGAGCACTGCTATGCGTAATGTATTCCATAGGCATCACCGCTTCAACCTTGTATACTAGCCTAAAGGGTGTCTGTCCCGTTAGCTTTTTGCATGTCGTCCGATAAGCCCACAATACTGCAGGTATGCATAGGTCTCCAATACTTTGTTGAATGCCTCCACTGTCTTGTTAGCCTGCGGGTGATAAGATGTGCTCTTTTGATGATACGCCTGAAATTCCTTCATCAGTGTAATGATCATCTCATTTAGGAAGTGCATGCCCCGATCGCTCATCAAGATTCTTGGGCATCCAAATCACGTCAGTAAATGTTCAAATAGAAACATTGTGGTGGTCGCGCCCGTACAATCCTTCACCGGTTGTGCTTCTGCCCAATGAGTCAAATACTTTGTCACAGTGATAATATACCTTACACTTGTCTTCCCTTGTGGCTAAATCGGTCCTACAAAATCTATTGTCCACTTTTCGAAAGGTTGCAATGTCATTTGTGGATTCAAAGTCATTTCATCCTCCACAATGACCTTCTTGTTCTTTGACATACGTCGCAAGCCTTGCAATATGATTTTGAATCTTGATTAAGGGTTGGCCACTACAACCCTGTGCGTAGAATCTTCTACGCAGTTTCTCTCCCTGCATAATGTCCTCCTGTGGCACCCCCATGAGCGTCTACGAGGATGTTACTTCATTCAAACTCAGGTACATACCTTCGCAGTATTTCATCATTCCCCATTTTGTATAGATTCGCAGCAATGATAGAGAAATCTACCGCGCACACCACTAATTCCTTCTTTTTCTGGACAAAGAAACCTTCTAGCGTAGCACCTATTGTTAGGAAATGTATTATATCTTCGAAATGTCCATCTGCAATGTGCATAACAAAGAGTTTCACGTCAGGTAATCCTTCCTTCAAATTAGTAGTTTCCTCCCCTATCTCAATGTGTGACAGGTGGTCTGGTCCCATGTTCAATTTTCCAGGCTTCACAACAACTTCAAAATCATATCCTTTGAACAATAATAGCCATCTGCAGATGCGCCCCCCCCCCCCAACATAGGCTTATTGACCAGGTACTTTAACACGGAGTACAGGTGCACCTGCTCAGGTTGGGGCATTTCTTCATAGGCCTGCATCCATGTGCGCGGATCATTCTACCCATCATACTTGTATTTTAGTCGCATCTTAGGCTTCCCAAATCGTGTTCACATCATTTTCCTACATTCGCGCCAATCATCAAAACTCCCCTTATGCATACCCCACCATCTTGCGAGCGTAGCCCAAAGTACCCAGTCCAAGGCCTATAATCATTATTTTTTAGGCACTTCCCTTTTAAATGCATCCAAAAAGGTATCCACCGCATTCAGTCCATCATAAGTGGGCATATTTCTTACTTTTGACGATACGCATCACAGCGACCTGGTCATCATATTACAATTCAATGTAGTTACTTCATGTAACTGATTCTGCTAGTGTTCTATTTCTTCATCGGAATCCGAATTGTAGGAGCTCTTGCACTCCCATGTAATTCATCCATCCGCGATTGGATTTACCCAGTCTTGGTCTCACACTGTTATCTTATAGATGTAGTCCAAGTCATCATCACTCTCATAGTCGCGAACCGGCTTCGTATAGCGTGATCCTTTAACAGGGTCCAGGGGTATTATTATGAGCAGTGATTTATTCTCAAAGATCATTTTTCACTTCTTTAGATTAATTACCCCATTCATATCAGTAGCCTAGTCAATTCCCAAGAGCACGAGGTAGGGATTGTTTTCATCAATAATCTCTATTACTTCAAAATCTGTCAGTGTGCTCACTCCCTCAATATCCATGATTATTCCCTGTAGCTACCCCATGGGTATGATTTTCTGTTGATTTACCATCCTTAGCTGAATTAGAGACCACTATAGTGCAGGTCTCCCCATTCGCTCCCATGTCTATTTCGGTAGAACATTCACATATGATTCCAAATCCAGAATGACTTGATCCATTTTGTATTCTCCAATCTGCACGGTCAGTCTCATTTCACATCCCGCCCTTGTTTTATGTTTTTCGATATTGCGAACCATGTGTGGTTCTCCTAGCATGGTCCTAGCACATTTATTGATAAGTTCCTGTAAGCCTTTCACAGCCTTACTATCACGCAGTAACTTCATACAGGTTTCAAGGAAAGTTGTCATCATAGATGGGTCCATCTCCGGCTCAAGCTTATATTTTCTCCCTGAAGTGGAGGCCTCAGCGAAGCTCTTCTTAGCTTCCATGAATGTTTCTTGACCGTGCTCCAAATTGAACTCAGCCTCTTTCGACGGGGCTTTGCGAACCTAGGTACTGTCTTCCAGTTGTTTTCCCTTGTCATCTCCCGTCATGATTCCACTTCAGATCACTATATTTACGTTCAAATATTCCTCACATGGCTTAGACCTCATAATCTACAGGCTCTGAGTCGCGGGAGGCGGCAGCGCTCCTTTATCATGTATCCTAGCTATCAGCGTAGGACAATCTTCTATCTCATGATCAAACAGCGTGCAATACTTCAATGATGGGCGCGTTGGATTAGTGCAATCATAGGCATAGTATCTTGGCCCTCTGCAATTATATCAAATCAACTATATGTGACCTATACCAGGTCCTCCTCTGCCTCGGCCTCATCCGTGCCCCTGAAATCCTGTCTGCGCCATCCCTGCATTTTTGTCAAGGGGCCGCATTTCAGCCTGAACCCTATAGGTGGGAGTTCTATCCATCATCACTTCATAGCTCCTGTAGGTACACTCATCATGTCCCACCGATCTACAAAAGTTGCAGAACAACTATTGCGGAGTTTGTGTATACTTTTGTAACAAGTGGCAGTTATCGGTGGCATGTTTTTCGGCTATTTGATAGATAGTGCACAACAAAGCAGGTGCCACACTAAGTCCTACTTGAGTTCCGACCTTAAAGACATCAGTCCTCTTCCTACAAGGTAATTTGTAAAGACCAGGCAGTGGTCTTTGTCATGACCCCGACTCTTGCATTTCACACACCATACTTCTTTATGTACCTCTGGCCGAACCGTCCTATCCTGCTTCAAGCTTTGCATCTCAAGGCACAGCGTCTTCAGCTGTGCGTGGATCTACTGAACTCCTAGATTAGGATCCTGCATCGGGGTCTCATGTAGTCTCATGGCAATCTCCAAGGCCTCTGCTTAAGTTGTTATTTTCTGTTGTGATAGCGCACTCCTTAAATGTGGTAGTAGCAAAGCTACAAACCACTCTTGATGTTGTCCATCTATCAAATTCATGTTGGCTTCGCGGATCGTACATTTCAGCCTCTGATCTAGTTCCCAAGGTGTCTCATCTAGTAGCATCATGATCTCTTTGAATCCCACAATCTACTGTGCTTGAGATTTAGGCCTCCTAAATTCTCTATTCAGTGTTGTTTAGATGTCTGCTACTCTAGCATTCGGGTTATCACTGGAGTACTTAATATACCAGGTCAACACACGATCTTGCAGAGCACTAATCAATGGTTCCTTATTTATGTTATCATTTGTAACACCTTGAGCTTCCCATACAGCCCTCACAATGAACCAGAATTGGTTCGGGTCCTCATTGTGTTTTCCATACTAAATCATGGTGGTGGTGGAAGTGGTATGGATGAAGTTGGAGGTGATGGCGGTGAAGATGGAGGTGGTGTGGGTGGAGGTGGTATTCGTGGAAATCCTTGTCTTATCAATTGAATAGCACTTCACAGAGAGACCTTCGTTATCCCTTCTTCATCTCTTCGCTGTGGTAAAATCAAGGGGCTATACTACGGACCTTTATTTCCTTCGTTTCTGTAACTTTTTCTGCTTCACATAGTCCCAAACATCAAGGTAACTGCAAAACCCATTTTTCGCACAACAGCATTTTAATCCAATTATTTAGAGATTTTACGTACTTACCTCGCGGTCCTTTGAAAAAGCGTTGCTCTGCCTCACTATAGCTAACTAAGGTGTCAATCGTGAACTCAATAACGAATCTTCCTATAATGTGATCAAGCCAATGGTCGACAGCACACGCAATCTTATCCCATGATGCTTCCAACCTTTGCACTAGCTCTAGGGTCCACAGAATAGGACCATCAAGTTTCCACCTTCCTTGGCTATCTTCTAGATTCACGATCCACTCGTATAGCTTAGTAAGGAAAGAGGCGAAAAAGATTTGGTAGATCTTTGTATACAGGTATTGGTCCAACCACTGTTCTTTTGACAGTTGCGGGTTTTTGTTCTCCTGTGCCACGAACTCGTGAATCCTTCTGTCCAACCGGCCTTCGATTTCTTTCTTAGTTGGATTCCAGTGATACGACATCACACATCTCTCATGAAGATTCTGGTCCTAGCAATAGAACCATTTGTTGGCTTGTGGGGGCCTGACCCAGGTTCAGTGTTAGTTAGCCAAACAAATCCCTACACTACTGGCCCATTTGGCATCATCCTGCGGAGCACGAACTGAAGTCTCACCCAAAGTAGTATGGGGGTAGTTGGAACCAAGTTTCTGCACCCTTGATATGGATGTAATGTCGGTTTATTCCAACTATACCTGCCTTCGCATAGGTTGGTTATCCCTCTGCTCTTCCCTTCAGTATCTTCGCGAAGTGTTACAATCGACTTCTACGCAACCCTAACCAGGGGTTGATATGCTTCCACGCTGCTAGGACAGTGAACTGTAATATTTCCTTAACTATGTTAAGTATCTTACTTGATTTATTAACAGAACTTAGTTAGCTTCGTGTAAACAGATGTTCTTACTTGTGTTCACTTAACCAATACAGTTATACACATTCGCGCATCATATAAGCATTAGAAGTGAAATTCATACCCAATATAACAGATGCATAAACAGGAAATAAAAATGCATAAATTATAGGATAATTCTCTTTGTTGAGACTTCTAGCTGATTACAAACTCGACTCACCCTATGCACTCAGTTGCAGGGATCTGCGCACTCAGTTACGGACTTCTAGGCCTCTGCGCACTCAACTGCAGAGCCTCTACCTATGCTACGACCCAAAACTTAGACTTCTACTCAGAGATATCTCTCATACATCATATCATTCTTCATGTTTTTGATTCATCTTCAATTCCCTAACTACTTAGAGCTTCACTCTATTTATACAATCCCATGGTCTGCAGACCATGTGTAGATCTTCTACAACCGACATTACATTATCAAAATAAGGGCAAACAACCCTATGACTCTTTAACATCTACACACTCCACGACCACAAAACACCAAGTCTTTACATTTGGATTACAAAAATTGGACCAAAATATGGGCTTTAAGCCCCAAAATTGCCCTTGGGGGATCCCGCACCCAACAATAATATCTTGATTCTCAATATTGTGGATGGTGATGGAACATTTTAAGGCATTAATGAGCATACCAATAGATCTGTTGAATAAACCCAAAATATCATGAAGGAACTAGAGATCATTAAAAGAGGCACTGCAAAAAATGAAAACATCATCAACAAAGAGGAGGTGGGAGATGTGTAAGTTTTTAACAACCCTTATGTCGTGGAAATCTCCTCTTCTATTTTCCGCATTAAGAATTCTTTTCAATCCTTCCGCAACAAGTAAAAATAGGAGTGAGGATAGAGGGTACCCTTGGAAAAGCCCTCTTCCAACCCTGAAAAAAGGAGAGGTTTCCCCATTTATGAGCACCGAGAAGGAAATTGAAGTCATACATCCCATAATCCAGTTGATAAAAGGGATCTCAAAACCTACATGAGTGAGGATAAGGTGAATAAAAAGCCAATTTACATGATCATACACCTTGGATAAGTCCATCTTGAAGATTTCCCCCTTCAAATTCTTGGTTTTGTTGTATTTTCCCCTCCTTTTATTTACTAAATTGACTAATCAAAGTCACTTTTAATGGGAAAATGGTAAATCACTCACCATACTGATGCAAGAAAGTTTGACTTTTCCTGCGATGTTAACTTCCATGAACCTACAATCTTAAGAATAATAATAACTCTACAAAAATCTAATTACTCAGCCAATTAACTATTACAACCATATAAGCATGTAAAAATTCCATTCTAAAACCAAATTCATATGTACATGTTTGTCTTTCTTATCCATTCATTTCGCCATTTGTTTTCGCTTAGGCTGACAATATTTATAATAACATATACAACCAAAATAAATTTTCCTAGATTCATAAATCAATCCACAAATCACTCATGCTTCTCAAGGTAGACTTGTCTTTTCCTTATTGACAAAATATTCCCTATTCGTAGCTTTTCTAAATCCTAAAAGCACCCCAATAGTTTCTAATATTTCTAAATTTTTTTCCTATCCTAACAACTTGTTAATTGCTACCAGGATTTTTTCTCCTATAGCCTCTCATGATTTATTTCCTAAATTTTTCCTGCCTTAAAAGGAAAATTTTCTTCTTAAAAATATTATTTACTAAATCTTATCTCTATCTATAGTTATCTAAGAAATTAAGAAATTAAATTTATTTACAATCAGATCTAAAATTCATTTTCCATGTTAAAACCCAGTTTGGAGCTTTGTCTCCAAAAATATTGATGACTTGTAAGCTCTAATGCTCCTGCATCAGAATCCCAAGGTAGAAACTTTTCATGACCTCCTAGTCATGTGTCATCAATTTCTAAATCCTCCAGGATCCCAAACCTTGTGTTGTAGTTTTCCTTTCATCTTTGCATGTTGTTGTTCTACTGCTGATGTTTCCTTCACTTCTCTAGGCTTCCAAACTATATGGTGTTCTTGTCCACTTACCTTGCTAATGCAAAGCTACTCAGTTTGCTATACTTTTTTGTTGGGTGTCCTTTTCCTCTTGTTATACCCTCTCCTGATCATCATGTTCATCACTATACACAACCTATCAATTTCCTCATCCAAGTTTGTCCCTGACTGCTGAAACTTGCTATCATCTCTTACACGTTGTTGCACATATTCTTTTTGCATAAGAGTTTCAAGACTCTTTCCATACTCGAGTTTATAAACCTTCTTTTGCTTCACCATTTGTTTATTATGCCTTGCAACTTCCTCTTCTTTATTTTCTTCCAAGACAATTCCCTCTTATTCCATGTTCAAGTTTACAAGTTGAATATGCACTTTCTGATTTACTAATCTCTCGTCAAGAAATTTCAACTTTTCACGCAAATCAGTAAAATTACCTTGAACTAAATTTGTAAACTCATCACTTATGTCCTTTGTTGACCATTCCTCCAAAAAAAATCTTCTTCCTTGAATTCCAAATTTGTTTCCACTATCATAAAATTTTCTTTGACAATTCCATTAATTGGAATTTCCTCAATATTGCCTTCATGAGGAAGTTGTCCATCACCTGCATTCACAAGAATTGCATTAGTTTTAAAATCATTAGATCCTTGGATCTCATCAACTCTTTCATATTCATATTCACTAATAATTGATCCTTGTTCCAATTCACAAATTCAAACCTCCATCTCTGCTAGCTTGTGCTCTTCTTCCCTTTGTTGAATTCTCAACCTGTGCTTCAGCTTCACCTACAACTTATTCCATTTCACTTTATTTTGTAGCACCCATCCACATCTCTAATATTCAGCTTCTTTTTGTAGTAGCTCCATAATCACATTCAACTATGCCTTCATCTCAGACATCTCTTGCGCAAATTCCTCGTCCCTAATATTCCTCACGCCAACTACTTTGGAATTCTCTTTCATCTGCTTGTGACTTCTCCTTGAACACTTGACATGACTATCAATAGCCATTGTCACTTCCTTCTTTCTTGAGTTCTCCTTGTCCACTTGTGAGCTGCAATCTAGTCAACACCTCACCAAGCTATCTCCTCTAAACTTGGCCAATGGTTCACTTCACTTGAACCTTCTTTCTAAGCACTCCTTACTCTCTTGGTTGTTGCACTTACTGATAAATTATGCTTGTCCTATTCCTCTTCAGAAAAATTAATTTGCGTTTGTGGTTATGTCACAAATTTCTTCATCTAAGAGCTTTATATGCTCCTACTCCCATTGTCATAACTTTTATGTTGTAATGGTTGCAACCTGCACATTAATTAATTGTCAACAAAAAAAAAAACAAGACCAATAAGTTGTCAGATCTTAATAGATATTATCTTCCATCCTTTGCATAAGCTTTTATGTGTTATGTTCCTAAAAAAAAAAAATCTTATCACTTAGATCTATTTTTCCCAAAGAACATATCCTTGATGTGATGCCACTCGATGTAGGAAATTTTGACTTTTCCTGCTATGTTCACTTCCATGAACCTACAACCTTAAGAATGCCAAGAAATATACAAAAATCTGATTACTTAACCAGTTAACTATTACAATCATATAAAGACATCCATTAACATATATGGAGAGATACTACACAATCCATAAGCATGTAAAAATTCCATTCTTGAACCAAATTCATATGTACATGTTTGCCCTAATTATACATTCATTTGGCCATTTGATTTCCCTTTAGGCTTACAATATTTATAATAACATATACAAACAAAATAAATTTTCCTAGATCCATAAATCGATCCACAAATCACTCATGCTTCTCAAGGTAGACTCGCTTTTGCTTTATTGACAAAATCTTCCCTATTCATAAATTTTCTAAATCCTAAAAGCACCCCCAATAGTATTTAATATTTCTAATTTTTTTCTTATCCTAACAACTTGTTAGTTGCTACCAATATCCTACAACCTCTCATGATTTACTACTTAAATTTTACATGCCTTAAAAGGAATTTTTTCTTCTTAAAATGTTATCTACTAAATCTTATCTCTATCTATAGTTCTCTAAGAAATAAATAAATTAAATTGATTTACAATAAGGAAATAAAATTCATTGTAAACCCCAGTTTTGATCTTTTTCTCCATAAATCTTGATGACTTGGAAGCTCTAATGCTCCTGCATCAAACTCCCAAGGTAGAAAAACTTCATGGCCTCGTAGTCATGTTTCATCGATTTTTGAATCCTCCAGGATCCCAAACTTTGTGTTGTAGTTGTCCTTTCATCTTTGCATGTTATTGTTCTACTACTGATGTTTCCGTCACTTCTTCAGGCTTCCAAACTCTATGTTGTTCGCTTCCAATTGCCTTGCTAATGCAAAGATGCGTAGTTAGTTGTACTTTGTTGTTGGATGTCATTTTACTCTTGTTGTACCTTCCCCTGATCATGCTCTTCATCAGTATACACAACCTATCAATTTCCTCATCCAAGTATGTCCTTGACTGCTGAAACTTGCTATCATCTCTTGCATGTTGTTGCACATCTTCTTTGTGCATAAGAGTTTAAAGACTCTTTCCATACTCAAGCTTATACACCTTCTTTTGCTTCATCATTTGTTTATTATGCCTTGCAACTTCCTCTTCATTATTTTCTTCCAAGACAATTCCCTCTTATTCCAAGTTTAAGTTTACAAGTTGAATATGCACTTTCTGATTTACTAATCTCTCCTCAAGAAATTTCAACTCTTCACACAAATTAATAAAATTACCTTGAACTAAATTTGTAAACTCATCACTTGTGTCCTTTGTTGACCATTCCTCCAAAAAAAATCTTCTTCCTTGATTCCACATTTCTTTCCTCTGTCATAAAATTTCTTCCACAGTTCCATTAATTTGAATTTCCTCAATATTTCTTTCATGAGGGAATTGTCCATCATCTACATATGCATGACCTACATTCACAAGCATTTCATTATTTTAAAAATCATGAGATCCTTGGATCTCATCAACCCTTTCATCTTCATCTTCACCAAGAATTGGTCCTTGTTCCAGTTCACAAATGCAAACCTCCATCTCTACTAGCTTGTGCTCTTCTTCCCTTTGTTATGCTCAACCTGTGCTTCAACTTCACGTGCAACTTATGCCATTTCACTTTCTTTCATAGCACCCATACACATATCTGATCTTCGGCTTATTTTTTTAGTATCTCCATAAGAACATTCAACTATGCCTTCATCTCATTCATCTCTTTCTCAAATTTCTCGTCCCTAATCTTCCTCATGCCAACTTCCTTGGCATTCTCTTTCATCTGCTTTTGAATTATCCTTGAACCCTTGACATGACTATCAATAGCCATTGTCACTTCCTTCTTTCATCAACTCTCTGTATCCACTTGTGAGCTGCAATCTAGCCAACACCTCATCAAGCTACCTCCTCCAAACTTGGCCAATGATTCACTTCACTTGAACCTTCTTTCTAGGCACCCCTTACTCTCTTGGTTGTTGCCCTTACTAAGAACTTTTGCTTGTCCTCTTCCTCTTCAACAAAGTTAACTTGCTCCTAGGGTTCCGTCACAAATTTATTTAATTGGGAGCTTTATATTCTCCTTCTCTCTTTGTCATAACTTTAATGTTGTAATGGTTGCTACCTTCACATTAATTAATTTTCAACAAAAACACACAAGACCAATAAGTTAGCATATGTTAATAGATCTGCTCTTCTATCCTTTGCATAAGATTTTATGCGATATGTTCCTGCAAAAAAAATATTCTCACTCAGATCTATGTTTCCCAAAGAACATATCCTTGCTCTGATACCACTTGAAGTAGGAAAATTTTAATTTTCTTGTTATGTCTAGTTCTGCGAACCTACAATCTTAAGAATATTGTGAAATCTACAGAAATCTGATTACTCAACTAGTTAACTATTAAAATCGAATGAAGACATCCATTAACATGTATGGATGGAGAGATACTACACAATCAATAAGCATTTAAAAATTCCATTCTGAAACCAAATTCATATGTACATGTTTGGCTCGATTATACAATCATTTGGCCATTTGCTTTCCCTTTAGGCTTACAATATTTATAATAATATATACAAACAAAATAAATTTCCCTAGATCCATAAATCAATCCAAAAATCACACATTCTTTTCAAGGTAGACTCACTTTTTCCTTATTGATAAAATCTTCCATATTTGTAGCTTTTCTAAATCCTAAAAGCACCCCAAATAGTTTCTAAGATTTCTAAATTTTTTCTTATCCTAACAACTTGTTAATTGTTACCAAGATTTTTTCTCCTACAACCTCTCATGATTTATTTCCAAAGAAATTCATGCCTTTAAAGACGCATTTTCTTCTTAAAAATATTATCTACTAAATCTTATCTCTATCTATAGTTCTCTAAGAAATAAAGAAATTAAAATTATTTACAATAAGGAAATAAAATTCATTTTCCATGTTAAAACCTAGTTTGGAGCTTTGTCTCCAAAAATATTGATGACTTGGAAGCTCTAATGTTCCTATAGCAAATACCTTTATCTGGCCACTAGAAGACTCTTCTCATCATCCCATCCTATAGATATTCTCGTTCTAGTTCCAATGAGCTATTACACTGAGGTGTTTCATCAAATATTCCTCTCAGAGTGACACCTTAAGCATGATTAATTAAGTAAGCTTAATAATGACCCCATTTTTATCTGAACTTAAATAGGAATGCAAAAAATTATAGATACAACCATAAATAAATAAAAATGCAGCAGAAATAACACTTCATTTCATTAATATCATAATACTGAAATAAGCTTACAAATAGAATGGAAATAGACTAGCTCACACAATGGTAGCTTCTCTAAGAAGAGATGTGATGGCTACATGCCTCTAAACTGTGTTGCAATGAGGATCTGGGGCCTATTTATTATTGAGAAACAATGGAAAACCCTAAACATCCAGAAACCTAACCCTAGGAGATGAAGCACCAAAACTGTGGGCCCCATTTGGGTAAATTGGTACATCAATTACCGAGGGTCGTAACTTTGGCATACAATCTCTGTTTGGCAATTGTAATACCTCGTTTCGAAGATCTCAAAGACTATGTCAAAAGCAAACCAATAGTCTCACTTTGGATTTTTCCAATCTCTCTGTTTTCCCTAAAAATGTTTTTTAGGGCCTCAAAATGGCTCTAGAAGTTCAAGACCCAAAAACCGGCCAAAAATAGTAAATTGTGCTACAATTAAGGAAACTGAAAAACTGAAAGAGACAGTGTTATGGGTCCAAGTAAAATAGGAGGGTGGATACCAATATCCACCTAGATCATTCCTCCCCCCTTATGAAGCAATGGTCCCCATTGTGTTGAGTGCCTCCATGAGATGGGGAAACTTTTGTTGAACTTGGTCTCTGGTGAGCTACTTGACTTGGTGCAGGAGTTGCCCATCTTTGACAACCCAATATAGTTGGATATTCTGGTGGCGAGTGTTCTTGATCTATGTGTCCATGATCCAATCAGTTTTGGCCTATTCCATGTAGTCTAGGTTTAGCTTTGTTAGTGTGAGTTTTTTTGCAATGTCGGATGGCAATGGTGGAAAGTATGGCTGAAGGCAATCTACATTGAAAACTGGGTGCATACCAAGAAATAATGGGATGTTGAGCTTGAAGGAATTTTCCCCTATAGCCTTGGTGATGGTGTATGTCCCATATCAGAGCAGGTTAAGCTTGCGATGGGGTCCAGTGAGGCGCTCCTTCTCTAAATGTAGTCAAACTTTGTCGACTGCCTAGAACTTGTGCAGCACTCGATGTTGATCATGGCGATGCCTGTACTTAGCATTGGCTCTATGCAATATATCATGGACCTGTTCATGGATGTGTTGAATGCACTCAATGAAGCAATTAGCCCTGTCAACTTTGGACTGGACATGATCCGAATCTTCCTGAGTAGCTACAAATGGTATGGCCACATCAATGGGACAAAATGGTTGAAATCTCATCCCTACCTGAAAGGGGTTGTTGCTAGTTGAGTTGTAGAGAGATCTATTGTAGTTGTGTTGGACATAAGGGAGGCTTTCATCCCATGTGTGTGGGTGTTTCAAGTTGTATATGTGCAGAATGTGTATGATCATCTTATTGATGACTTTTGTTTGGCCATCAGTTTGGGGATGGAAAGTCGTGGGCATAGTGAGTTTGGTATACATCATCTTGTAGAAATTTTCCACCTATAGCTCACCTGGTAATGCAATATACTAAAGCAAAACACTTGATCTACTTCTACAAACAATTTAGTGGAAGCTTAATCAAACATGAGCAACATCAATAAGAACACATATAATTTATACGAAGGAATCAATAACACATAACACAGAAGATATAACCCCTGGAAAACCTCAACCAAAAACCCCAACTCTGTATTATCATACAAGTGGAAATATAGCCAGTATTACAAAAAGAATCAGCTCAAATGCTATCCTGCTCTCTCTACAATACCTCTGCTACTCATAGACAGTCAAAGGCCTCTATCTAACCTCTGGTCTGCCCTCCAAGCCTCCTATTTCTATGCGCAATTTTGATTGGGGTCCAGTGTAGCCACTTGTGTGAATTGGCCTCTTCACACACTCACCAACCTCTAATCCAACTACACAGTCCTGAAGGAGATAAATCCTCATCATGGATGAGCTTCCTTTATAGGAAAAATATTCATCCAATTGATAGTACATCTGTCCCTTCTCTGATCTCAACTGGGTCTCTGTCTGAACTGACATGCATGAGTTATTCATGAGAAAATCTTTAGTTTATCTGAAGTGGCAAACAGTTATATGCAAGCATGCAGTAAACACTGAACTCACATTAATTTAGACAAATTGATTAAATCAATTATAGCTTAGAGTTGACTCAGTTAACTGAGCCAACTAATTACTACTCAAATTAGAACTCATCCTTATCTCTTTAACTGATGGATAAATTCCTCAATTAAGAGATAAATTGTTGCATGTCCTCACATAGACTTCATGTTTGATTTTTCACAACTAATTAACTCATGGTGAATTAACTTATTTATTTTCAAACAGCTATTAAGTTCAAATTCGAATTTTACTTCCTATTTTTAGTCCAGGGACTGACTAAAATAGGAATCCATCCTGAACTGCTAAAAATAGAATTTTATTTTTAGCACTCCCATTTTTCATTCCCTGTTGCTCAATCCAGCGCTGGTACCCAAACTGCTATTTATAGTAGTGCTATTTTTAGCACTTCTATTTTTAACATTTCTTGTTGCCATTTTCAACACTCCCCTCAACAAGAAAGGCTTCCTCTAGAACCCTATCTTGTACCTTCGGAATGTTCTGCATGCAACACTTCTACCAAGTGTGGTTGCTCCAGCGACTCTCGGAACAACAAAACTCCCAACTGACCTCTCTGTTGGGCTAGAAACATACTCTAATATTGAAGCTCTACCTGCTACTGACAAGTACTCCCTCTCTAACCTCTGCACTACTGCAACATCTCCATGCATATTGCACCATTGCACACCTCTTTGCGCCAACTTGCATTAGTGCAACACTCTTGTGCCTCTCGCATTGTTGCAGCCTGCTAGCTCTACGCTATCTTGGGACTCCTGTACTATAGCTCTCTCTGCCGCTCCATCTACATATGTCTCTACCAAATCAGTCAGTCTTGCTACTCCTCATCAGGGCTCTCATAAAAAAGTCGAATCAAAGAGGTTGGGTACCTCAAGGATCCTACCCCTCCTTCTTGGGATGATCACTCCTCCATAATCATCTGAGACTTCTTATGGTGTTGCATGTTGAGAGGTAATATACTCTCCCTCTCAACCACCAAGTCTCCATCAGTTTCCTTGCTCCTCAAGGCTCTGCATGTGTCTTGAACCTCAAGAGCATACAAGTTCTTGACCCGTGAACCGATCTGCTTCACCTGTCTAGTGATGATGTGTCTAAGGAAAACCTTTCCCTTACTGAAGACTACATCATAGCCTCTATCTTCCAGCATCACGATCGGCACCAAGTTTCTCTTCAGTCCTAGTACATACTTGACATCGGTCAAGTTAAGGCGAGCTCCATGCTCCCTCTGAAAATTAACCGTGCCTACACCTGAGACACTATAATTTTCATCATTACCCATCGCTATGAGTATCTGGAGATCTTTCTCCTCCAAAGTACTGAACAAACTCTTGTCGTCGGTCATGTGGAAAGAAGCTCCAATGTCAAGAAACTAACCACTTCCCACAATGGATGAAACCATGCATGCAAAGAGTGTGAAATCCAACTCGAACTGTGAAGGAAGTGCCTCACCTTCTGATCCTTCCCCGGATCCCTTCTTGGATTTCCTCTGTGGACAATTTGTAGCAAAATGGCCCACCTCATGACAATGAAAGCATCGCACTTTCGATTTGTCAAATTTCTTTCCATCATGGGAAGAACTGGATTCGGAATGAGAAACCTTCTCCTTCCCCTTCTTCACCTTACTTGCTAAGGCACAGTTTTCTTCATCCTCCATGGATGAAGAACCATCTCTGGTGCTTCTTCTTATCTCCTCCTGCATCAAATCCGACCAAAGTCGTTCCCAATCTGGAAGTTTCTCTCTTCCATTAACGAAGTCCTGGTAGCTATGCCAGCTCTTAGGAAGACCGAGGAGTGCAAGACTCACCATGTCATCATCAGCTGTCGCGATCCCTATAGTTCCAAGCTCATCCCTACATGTGGTGAGCTTTTGAAGCTTGTCCTTCAGTGTCAGCTTCCTCTGATCACTGCTATTTTGAGATAGATCTTTCAATGTTTTCCACATTGAAAACAATGTCTCCTTCCCATGGAGACTTGAGACTATGTGATCTCAAACTCCCTCCAGAAGGATTCTCCTTCCTCTAGCCACACATTTCTTCCATTCAGCGAATTTAGTAGCACCAGTCAGCTTGGGGACTTCTTGATCAATGAAGTCCTTTAGACTGTTATCCTCTAGTACTTCTTCCATGCGATCCTTCCAGGCTATATAATTCGAACTGCCATCAAGGGCATATTCGAGTCTTAAACCATAGAACGCCATAGGTGAAATAGAGATGTGATAAGAACTCGATTTCTATATTCAAGAATCATAAACTTCAACTTCTCCCTTCTTGTATATTGTTCTTCCTTGATCACCTGTGCTCTGATACCATGTAGAAATTTCGCACCTGTAGATTACCTGGAAATGCAATATACTAAAGCAAAACACGATCTATTTCTACAAACAATTTAGCATAAGCTTAATCGAACATGAGCAACATCAATAAGAACACATATAACTGATAAGAAGGAATCAATCACACATAGCATAGAAGATATAAACTGGGGAAATCCTCAGCCTAAAACCCCAACTATCTATTATCATACAAGTGGAAATATAGCCAGTATTACAAAAAGAATCAGCTCAAAAGTTATCCTACTCTCTCTGCATTACCGCTGCTTCTCATAGATAGTCAAAGGCTTCTATCTAACCTCTAGCCTACCCTCCATGCCTCCTATTTCTTGGTGCAATTTTGATTGGGGTCCAGTGCAGCCACTTGTATGAATTGGCCTCTTCACACACTCACCAACCTCTGATCCAACTACACAGTCCTAAAGGAGATAAATCCTCATCATGGATGAGCTTCCTTTATAGCAAAAATATTCATCCAACTGATAGTACAATGTCCCTTCTCTGGTCTCAACTGGGTCTCTATTTGAACTGACATGCATGAGTTATTCATGAGATGATCTTTAGTTATCTGAAGTGCAGCAATTATATGCAAGCATGCATTAACTAACTGAACTCACATTAATTTAAACAAATTGTTTAAATCAATTATAAATGGACTTGAATCAGTTAATTGAGCCAACTAATTACTACTCAAATTAGAACTCATCCTTATCTCTTTAACTGATGGATAAATTCCTCAATTAATAGATAAATTGTTGCATGTCCTCACATAGACTTCATGTTTGATTTTTCACAACTAATTAACTCATGGTGAATTAATTAATTTATTTTCAAACAGTTGTTAAGTTCAAATTCGAATTTTACTTCCTATTTTTAGTCGATGGACTGACTAAAATAGGAATCCATCCTGAACTACTAAAAATAGAATGTTATTTTTAGCACTTCCATTTTCCATTCCATGTTTCTCAATCCAGCACTGGTACCCAAACTACTATTTATAGCAGTGCTATTTTTAGCACTTCTATTTTTAGCATTTCTTGTTGCCATTTTCAACACATCTACCACAGACTTGACCAAAATGCACTGAGTAATCTGTTGTCCCGACTAGAGACAATGGACTGTGGGATTCTAAAGTGTACCCACACTCGCTCAAAGAAGAGCTTAGGAGTGTCCTCTATTGTGATACTCTTCTTGCAAGTCGCTATAATGGCCATCTTAGAGAATCTGTCGATGACCACGAAAACGTAGTCATTATTGTGCTTAGTGGAAGGAAGGCCCGACATGTAATCCATGGAGATGGATTCCAAATGTTGACTAGGAGTAGGTAGAGGAGTACATAGGCCTTGCTTCTTGATGGTTGGTTTGGAAATGGCATAAGCAGTGCAAGATTTCATGTACCTCGCAACATCCCGATGAAGATTTGGCCAATAAAAATACTTCTGTAATACTGCCATTGTTTTCTCTACTCCGAAATGTCTAGTGACCTGACTGGAGTGCACCTCCCAAATCATCTTGGAAAGCTTGCTTCAAGGAACATAGATGTGTCCCAGGTGGCATAACAATGCATCCTGGAGGTAAAAAATTGGAACTTACTTACCTTCTAGGAGTGTCTGGTATGTGCTGCCAAATTCTGGATCGCTCTCGTAAAGATACGGCCACCCCGAAGTATCGTGCCTACAGGAATAACCTCGGTAGCACAAACCCTTAGCAGCACAAACTTTGTGCCAACTTGGAGAAATGCTCCTTTGGCATGAACCAAGTCCAATATCTAGGCTACAAAATTAATAAGCAAGGCTTGTACACTGCTCTACCTACTCCTAGCAAACCTTGGAAATCTATCTACATGGACTATATGTCTGGCCTTCCTTCTATTAATTATGGTAACAACTATGTATTTGTATTCATTGATAGATTTTCTAAGATGGTTATATTGATTGCTTGCAAGAAGAGTATCACAGCAGAAGACATTGTCAAAATCCTATTCAAACAAGTGTGGGTACATTGTGGGATTCCATAGACCGTTTTGCTGAATGACATCATGATAGCAGGTTCCTTAGCACATTTTGGTCGAGCCCCTATTCATTGTTGGGCACTAATATCACCAATTCGATTGCATTCCATCCTCAGACTAATGGCCAAACAGAGGTTGTGAACAGGATGATAGTGCACATACTACACATGTACAACTCCAAGCATCCATGGACATGGGATGAAATTCTTCCCTATGTGCAACACAGTTATAAAAGAGCTATACATATATCGACTGGACACACCGCATTTCAAATGGACCCTGGATTTCAACCATTGTGTCACATTGATGTTGCAATGCCTCTTGCAACCACATAGGAAGAATCTACACATGTTCAATTTGAAGTTAATAAATCGAATAGGTTTATTGAATGCATCTAGCACATCCACCAATAGGCTCATTATATCCTAGATAAATTCAATTCCAAGTACAAACAACGTCATGATCAACATCGGGTTCCATAGTAATTTTCGAGTGGGTAACAAAGTTTGGTTGCATTTGCAGAAGGAATGCCTTACCAAAGCCCATTGAAAGATTTGACCACTCCAATATGGGCCTTACACCATCACCAAGGTTGTGTGTGACAATTATTTCAAGCTAAGTATTCCCCCATTCCTTGGCCTACACCCAGTATTCAATGTGGCTCACCTTCAGCCATACTTTCCACCATTGTTGGAAACATTAGACCTTGTTGAGCAGCTGACACCAACAGATCTCAAACCAGATTGCATTGAATAGGACACAATTGATCAGATCATGGACACAATAATTGAGAACACTCTCCAACATAGGATCCAACTCAACAAAATGGGGACCATTGCTTCCTAAGGAGGAAGTACTAATCCAGGTAGATATTGGTGGCCACCCACCTATTCCACTTGAACCCCCAACATAGTTTCATTTCAAATTCCTAATTTCCATCACAGTTTCCTATTTCGGCGGTTTTCTATTTTTGGCAATTTTTCGAGTCCTAGAATTTCAAAGTCGTTTTAAGGCCCTAAATGGTGTTTTATTGATAAACAAGCAAATGGGATGCCAACAACCCTTTTATATGCAGTCAAAAATTGTTTTCCTCAAATATATCTTTGTAACAAGATATTGTGCATGCTAAACAAATATTGTATGCCAAACTTATGACCCCAGGAAGCTAACGTTCCAACTAAACCTAGCGAGGCCCACAATATTTTGGCACTTCATCTCCTAGGGTTAGTATTTTGGATGTTTAGGGTTTCTCATTGTTTCTTCATGATAAAAGGGCATCAAATACTCATTGTAATTTAGTTTAGGAGGCTTGTAGTCATCACATATTTTCTCAAAGTTAAGCTACCATCGCCCGAGCTAGTTTGTTTCACTTCTGCATGTAATAAGTTTTTAGTAGTTTTTATTTATTAATTGAAGTTCTATTTCATTTTATATCTATGTTTTTGAGTCCGTATCATGAAGGATTCAAACTTAATTACTAATAAAGTACCAAGAGGAAAAGGAGCTCCATTCTATTCGAGTGCATTTTTTTCATAGATGAGCAGTGTAGCTAAGAATGGATAGAGAGAGATAAAACAAAGATGGTTTGTGCATTGTAGTATTCCACGGGCCATAGGTCTCACTCCTTTGTACTTGCATCCATTTATATTCAAAGAAAGAGGGAGCAGAGCACCCTCAACTTTTAGTTGGGTTTTCTCTTGTAAGGGTTTCCCAGATCATATCTTTTGTTACTATTGTTGCGAGTGATTTTATTGTTGTATTTTCTCTATTTTCTACATTTTACATATTGTGTGCATTAAAAATGCAACTAAATAAATCAAAATTCTAAGGAAAATAACCCTCATAATATGGATTTCATATTTTAAGTCTATTTTTTATCATACCTATTGTGATGAATTGTCCAATGGAATGTTGATAGAAATTTATAGATCATATTGGTATCAAAGGAGGTTTCTTTGGGTATATTATGGGGATTTGTAGGGGATATATATTGGTTAATATGAAATTAATAAATCCCTGGCGATGGCCAACAAATTTATTAATAGCCCTCAAGGTTCGGCAAATAACTTGATTCACATATCTCTCCATAAAAGCGTTGTTACCACCTCCTCCCCGTTTCACTATGTCTCCAACCGAATTCTGATACCATACCTACGGTAATAGTTACAATGGTCTTGGAGGTAGCTGGTGGAGAGCACATTGGAACAGGTATGGAACTTGACCTAGTAGACTACTCGGAAGACTCGTTGGAGAATGTCAATATCTAGAAAACTCGTCGCTTCGCCGCGAACGACATCCTTCCTTTCTGCTATGACATGTTCGCTACCATTGAGGGCCTTCCTTCCATTTATGGACCTTCCTACTCCACCGTCACTTTCTCAGAGCCTCCTCTAATCTGGTCATTTCCTCCCTCACCGTCGCAGTCTCTTTCGTCTTACATTTTTGTCACTACATGTCTACACTCAAACCCTAAGGCGGCTAGCTCTCAAACCCCCTTCTCATCCCACCCTGGTGAATCCTCATACAACCCTCTAAGAGCTCACACCCTAGCCCAAAAAATACCACAAGTTCAGGTTCCTGAGGCACATCCATCTAGTAGCTATGTGGAGGTACCCCCTCTCTCAGAATTGATCCCAGATGTCAAGCTCCCTTGCCCTGAAACCCCTGAACCAAACCCTAACTTGCCAGGGGATACTACAGAAGACCCTGAAGTGTCGACGCAGAGGGGAAAGAAGAGAAAGTGCTTCAAGGTGAGAAGCGAGGACATCATTCTCAAACTCGAGGAGGAAATTCAGTGGGGTGATACCATGGACACGGTAGACCGAGTTCTGGTAGGGAGAATTCGTGGTTGAAGCTATACAGCAACCAAGCTTAATATGGGCCTCGGAGGTTTGGGGAAAACATCTGGTGGATCTCCCAATGGTACAAACATTTGTTAAATGATGGCTTGCTCTATGTTTTGCTAGAGTCGAGCACACAAACTGGGTCTCGTCATCTTTTTGGTATTTCGAGCATGCACCAGTTCTCCTCCAGCGATGGAACCCCCTTTTTGACCCCGCAAAAGAACAGATAGGAGTTGACCCTATATGGGTTCGGCTACATGGACTTCCTCTACAATTCTGGTCAGAGGATATCTTCCATCATAGAGGCAACAAGTTGGGCACCTATTTAGACCACGAAAAAACATACCTAGCATCAGGTATGATGGCATACGCCAAAATTCTCGTTCACCTGGATACTCGGGGTGGTCTTCAGGAGCACATTACTTTACAGTAGAAATCCTTCTCCTGTAAGTAAACCCTAGACCATGAAGGTGTCCCCTTCTGTTCCAGAATTTGTCACAAAGTGGGACACTTGTACAAATATTGCCCGTTGAATAAGAAGGAAAGGGCAAGAGACAGGGAGAAGGACATAATGCAGAACAATACTCAAGCTCAGAAAAGACCCTCGCAGGAGGAAGAGGTTGCAAATTGGGCACAATTAGGTGCATTAACTATGCCCTCGAAAGAGACCAGGAAGAAGCAAGGGAAGGCACCCATCGAAGCACCCTCTCTACCTCTCACCAGAGCTAGGGCAATTGCTAAGGCAGTGTTCTCCACGGGTATGTCGACTACAAACTCCTCCTCTATTTACTCAAATGCATCTCTGCATGGCATTGAAACTTGTCATGAACAATTCATTTTAGTTCAGTCTTCCTCTCACACCTTCATCCCCCCTAAGACTGTGGAATTCCCTATCAAACCCCCCTCCCCCACCTTCTCCTGCACTCAACCCTCTTTCCTTGAACATCCTCCCCCAATTTCCCCATTACATGATCCTCCCTCTCATTTCAACCCTCTTCCTTTCAGATACCCCACCAGAGCTAGGTTTCGCTCGCAAGCCCCTGACTCTCTAAGTATTGGACTCATCACCTCTCCTCCTCCTCTAAAATGAGCTAGAGGTAGACCATCCTCCCTATCCAAAGCCAAGGTACAAGTAGGAGAAGAGATTGTTTCAATCAAACAATAGGCCATTGACCGGGTACTTAGAGTAGTGAATACCCAGGAGGCTCCTCCTCCATGAAATTCCTCTCCTTCAATTGCACAGGGTTAGCTAACCCTGCAAAAAAATTAGCCATGAGGAGACTACTCTTAGCAGAACTTATTGACATTCTCTTTTTGCAAGAAACCCTAGGTCAGGGGAGTGTCATTACCCACCTACTGGAAACCTGGCTACCTGGATGGACTTTCCATTCCCTCAATGCATCTGGGAGGTCTAGGGGGTTGGTGTTAGGAGTTAATAATCGATCTATCAGAATTTGTAATGTGTGGGGGAGTTCGGGGCACATAGGAGCTGATAAATACTCCTCTGAACTAGATATCGAGCTCAAGATCATTAATATATATGGCCCCTATCATAACAGACAGGAGTTTTGGTGTAGATTCCTTGACTCTCACATTCTTCAAAAGGACAATCTTGTCCTTGGGGGGATCCAAACTTCTCCATCAGTTATGCAAAATCATGGGGTCGTAATGCCCAAAGGGATATAGACATCCCCTCCCCAAAAATATTGCCCACATGAAGGAATAATCGAGTAGGAGCAGATAGTCTCTCTAGAAGACTTGATAGGTATCTCATTAAGGAGCATATGTTAACCTTGGGCCTGGGAAATAGACAGTGGGTGGGCTCTGGAGGAATATCAGATCATAGGCCGATCTACTTGGAAATTAGAGGAGGTATGAACAAGCCTAAAGGTCCTTTCAAATTTAATGCAGCCTAGCTGAGGGATGTTGAATACATCCACCTTGTCACAAATTATTGGCAAAATCATCCCCCAGCAGCAAAAAGGACTATAACAGAAGGTTTTGCAAAAAACCTTAAAGAACTCAAGAGCCTCTCTAAGAAATGGGCTCATAAGAAGAGGAAGTGGGAAGATCATACTCTCAAACAATCAAAAGAAGCCATCGAGAAGTATGAAAATGACCATGAAGGAATATTCTCCTCCCCTGAGCACAAGAGCAAATAACCTCTTTGTTGGCCAAGAGAAACCAGATCCTGAAGAACAGAGAAGAGAGTTGCAGACTGAGAAGTAGAGCCATTTGGGTGAAGGAAGGGGATGACAATACCAAGTTCTACCACAAATTTTCAAATGGGAGGAAATCTATCAATACTATTTGGAAGCTATTAGATGAGTATGGAGAACCTGTGAACACCTTCCCTCGGCTGGCAGCTATGGCCTCTGCCCATTTCTGTAACATTTATAAGTCACCACCAAATGCCACCCTGGGAGATATAATGAAGATAGCCCAAATATTCCCAAGGCTTGTAGATCAAGATGAAAGTGGGGATTTGATTAAAGAGGTCACCCTGAGGGAACTGGAGGACACTCTCAAATGGTTCAAACGAGATAAAAGCCCTTGCATAGATGGCTGGACTGTGGAACTCTATCTAGATTTTTTTGAAACCCTAGGGGGGGACCTATTACAAGCTATAGAGGAATGCAGAACCTCTGGAAGAATGTATGAGGCCTTCAACACAACCTTTATCTCCCTTATTCCCAAATTGGACAATCCCACATCTTTCAATGACTTCTGGCCCATATCCTTATGTAATTGTATCTACAATATCATATCCAAGATTATAGAAAATCAACTCCGGCCAATCTTATCCAACCTATCTCATCTAAACAATTGCATTTTTATAGAATAAACAAATACATGAAGTGGTCGAAAAGGCACAAGAAATCCTTCATTCTATCCAGACTCACAAACTAAAGGGTATGGTCCTGAAAGTTGACCTCTCAAAAGCCTTTGATAGAGTCAATTGGCTATACCTCAGAATGCTCTTAATACACCTGGGTTTCCCTTTTGAATTCATAAGATGGATTATGAGTTGTATCACCAATGTATCATACAGTGTCCTGGTAAACGGTGCGGCCTCACCTTTCTTCCATTCTGAAAAAGGCCTTAGGCAAGGATGTCTATTTTCCCCACTCCTCTTCTTACTCATCATGGAAGGTCTCAGTTTATTGATAAAAGAAGAACATAGAAGAGGCAGGCTTAGGGGGATCCACATCACTGAAGAATGCACATTAACGCACCTACTCTTTGTGGACGATGTGTTACTTTTCCTAATTGGGAGTATAGGTGATGTGACTGCACTTCTCAATTATTTCACTATATTCCAAGTAGCCACTGGCATGATGGTCAATAATGGGAAATCCTCTATAATGGCTATAGGATGCACTCCATATGAGGACCAATATGCCCTAAGAAGATTCCCCTATAACCTATTGAATCTGGACGAGGGATTAAAATATCTGTCCTATCTATTAAACCCACATGGTTATAGGATTGCTGACTAGATCTGGCTCATAACCAAACTGGAGAAAAGGCTAAACATCTCATATTTAAAATATTTATCAAGATCAGGAAGATTGATACTCATAAAAGCAGTGTTGGAAGGAACTCCAGTCTAGTAGATGTCTTTCGCATGGATTCCTAAAGGAATATTATCCAAAATCAAAAACCTATGTTGCAGGTTCCTGTGGAGAGGAAACATGTTGGGTGTGGAGCCTGATTATCTTCTGTATACAAAGGTATCACTACATCAGACCCCATTTTAGGGGGGGTCCAAGGGGGGGCGGCTGCAACCTTTTGGGAGCCCCCCCCCCCTCTCGGCAGCGCCCCTAAAGCTAAGAGTAGATGTAAAATTGCCTTGTAAAATGTTGTAATTTCATAGTCAATCTGGACCGTTCATTAGTCGGAGATCTGATGATATAAGTTATCTTTAATTTAGGGTTTTTTGCCTTAGAAGGCAACCCCTCACTATATATGAGGGAATTGTATTGTGTCCATGTACATCTGTATTCTGAGGAAAAGGGAGGAGATTGATAGTGAAGAAGGAGTTACAGTGGATCTGATGTAGGTTGTATCTCTTTAGTTTACCGGATAATATAAAAAGAAGGATTGGTTGTTTTGTCCGTGGATGTAGCCCAAACTAGGTGAACCACGTATATCTGTGTCTCTCTTGTTTTATGCATTTTCTATGTTTATATTTCTGCAATATTTTATGTGTTCCATTTCTCTGTAATATATAATTTTCTAACAACTGGTATCAGAGCGGAAGGTCTATTTGGCTGATAAACTCGCAGGAGAGAAGGGTTCCTAGTTCGAGTGGGAGCAATGGCGGAAGATGGTAGGTGTAGGGTCGAAAAATTCAACGGCCAAAACTACCAGCTGCGGAAGACACAGATGGAAGATTACCTGTATCAAAGAGATTTGTACCTACCATTGAGTGGAAAGACAAAGAAGCCAACGAGTATGATAGACACAAAATGGGATATTCTCGACAGAAAGGCACTTGGAACAATACGGTTGTGCCTAGCGGCATCGGTAGCGTTTAATATTTCAAAGGAAATGACAACAGAGGGTTTAATGTCGACAATGGCCAAACTATATGAAAAACCCTCTGCCTCAAATAAGTTATTTCTTATGAAGCATTTATTTAATATGAAGATGTCAGAAGGTGGATATATTGCAGACCATTTAAATTATTTTAATACAGTTACAAGTTAGTTAAGTTCTGTAGGGGTAAATTTCGGTGATGAAGTTATGGCTCTGTTATTTCTGTGCTCATTTCCAGAAAGTTGGAATGGTTTAGTTGTGGCCATTAGTAACTCTGTCTCTGGATCTAGTACTTTAAAGTTTGATGATGTTGTTGGTGCAATCCTTAGTGAGGAAATGCGACGGAAAAGCTCCAGTGAGACATCAGGTAATGCTTTAACTACAGAGACTAGGGGAAGAAAAATGGAAAGAGGAAAGAGCTCAGAATATCGCAGTAAGTCAACAAAAGGCGTATCCAAGTCTAGATCGGGGATAGTGTGCTGTAAATTTGGGAAGAAAGGACACCTGAAGAAAGACTGCAAGTCTCGGAAGGGAAAAGAAGGAGGCGCACAACAAGAAAACAATCATGAAGCGAATGTAACAAGTGATATGTTGCAAGATGCTTTGATTCATTCATTAGAAAATATAATTTATGCCTGGGTGGTGGATTCATGGGCCTCATTCCATGCCACACCTGATAAGAAACATTTTCATGATTATGTTCAAGGATATTTTGGATAGGTTCGATTGGGTGATGATAAACCCTATAAAATCATTGGAATGGGTACAGTTTTCATAAAACAACAAAATGAAAATCAATGGCTATTGAAGGATGTAAGGCATGTTCTAGATCTAAAGAAAAATCTGATTTCAACAGGGCAGTTGGGAGGTGAAGGTTATGTAACTACATTCACAGATAAAACCTGGAAGGTCACAAAAGGATCCCTCATAATAGCAAAAGGAGAAAAGGTTGGTACATTGTATTTATACAATGGTATTTCTAATTTTGTTAGTGCTTTAACCTCTATAGGAGAAGATACGACATTGTGGCATCATAGGCTCGGGCACATGAGTGAGAAGGGGATGCAGATTCTTCACTCAAGAAATTTGTTACCAGGTTTGAAGCATGTTGATTCAAAATTCTGTGAGAATTGTGTTTATGGAAAACAGAAGAGAGTTAGATTCCTTAAAGTTGGGAAAGAAAAGAAGAGTGAAAAAATAGAGCTTGTACATACAGATGTATGGGGACCTGCTCATGTATCATCTCTTGGTGGCTCTCGTTATTAAGTTACTTTTATTGCTGATGCAACCAGAAAAACCTAGATTTATTGTATTCGAAATAAATCGGATGTATTTGATTCTTTCAAGAAATGGAAAGCTTTGGTTGAAAATGAGACAGGAAAAAGGTTGAATTGTCTTAGATCAAACAATGGAGGTGAATATTGCAGCAAAGAATTTGATAGGTATTGTTCAGAGAATGGAATTCATAGAGAGAAGACAGTTCCAAGAACACCACAAGAAAATGGTGTGTCAGAAAGGATGAACATGACAATCATGGAGTGTGCAAGGTGCATGTGATTGCATGCAAGATTGCCTTTACAATTTTGGGCGGATGTTGTAGATATTGTTGTTTATTTAATAAACAGAGGGCCTTCAAGTTCCTTGGATGGTGGTATTCCAGAGGAGGCATGGACAGGTAAAAAGGTAAACTACTCTTTTTTAAAGACTTTTGGTTGTAAAGCCTTTGTCCACATTAATAAAGAAAATAGAACAAAGATTGAGGAAAAATCAAAGAAATGTACCTTTATTGGATATGGTGTTAATGATTTTGTTATCGCTCTTATGATTATGAAAAACACAAAATCATTAGGAGCAGAGATGTTATATTCAATGAAAAGGTTTTGTATAAGGATCAGCTACAGGAAAAGAAACAGCAAAAATAAAAAATAGAATACACAGTACTTGACGATATCACAGGAAAAGTGATGGTGCCTGAAAATCATAATGATCAACAGCTAGAACAACAACCACAACAGCAACAAGCACCTCAAACACCTAAAAGTGGTGTTAGAAGATCTACCAGGATAAGT